>PYAF01001742.1:0-30424 GCA_007407185.1 Glycine tomentella | reverse complement strand
GTAATCACGTGTTTTTATGCAATCGAAACATTATGCCCTATTCCTAGCAACGTAACGTAACGAGTAATTTCATTCAGTTCAAACCCTAAGATTACTTTCCAGTCTCACTTCGGATTTAAGTTCGTGATACTAGTGATCAAGTAGGATCAAGCATTAAGTGCAGAACGAAACTACCAATAAGAAATAGAACGATTCCCAGCATGGAGAGAACCTCCTCTCGGAAAGAGTAGCTGAACGTTTCCATCCTCGCTTCTTTCCGGTAGAGTCTCCACACTAAATCTCACTTCTCTCACTTTCCTAACCTACCTAATACTAATATTTAAGATCCTAAACTAAAGAAAAAGCTTGAGAAACAAAGGAAAGAGAAAATAGGATTGCCAGGGATTGATTTGCCTTGGGGGGTGCTTGGGTATTTATAGGGGGTGATCTGCTCGAGTTCACTCGCCTAGGCGACCATTTTTGCCTTTGTTTGGTCGCTTGGGCGAATTAAGACCAACTTGCAGCCCAAGTTGCACGTCCACTTGGCCAATTGAAGGCCCATTTGCAGTTGTTGCTCGCCCAGGCGAGTGAAATAAGCATGAATTGGTCGCCCAGGCGAGTTAAAAGCTTAGTCATTAAGGAATTGTTGGGCCTTAGTGCTTGTTGGGCCTGGTTTGCTGTTTGAGACTTTTTTTCTTTGCTTAGTTCACTCCATGCTCCTATTTTCGCAAGCTCGCTTCTTCCATAACCTTCAGACCTAGCAAAATTGAACAAATTAATTGGACGAAATTTCTTTGAAAACATGAAAGCATAACTTACCTTATATATCCATCAATTATCTAGGTTTCTAGGGTTATCTTGTGACTAAATAAAATTAATTTAACGGATAAGTGCCATATTGTAGTCCTATTTTTACTGAAATGTGGCAATTATCAGTAATGGCCTCCATAAGGTGAACTATGGCAATGCCACAGTATGCTTCTTGCCTCCCCCTGAGTTACATACCTTCTTAGGAGATTATCTGCCCCAATTTTGAAGAGGTAAGGATCATCCCACACAGTATTTAGCATCCCTAAAAAACTTCTTTCTCTGGTGCCAAGTGTAATCATCAGGAATTGCACTAGCTGCTTTGAAATTTGCCATTTCAGCAAACCATGGCCTTTCTGTAATATTGAATAGCTTTTCATCAGGAAATTCTTCTTGAATTTCAGGACCTTGTGTAGTTACCTCATCAATGGTCAGTCTGGAAAGATGATCAGCTACATGATTCTCGCTTCCCTTTTAATCCTTGATTTCTAAATCAAATTCTTGCAAATATTTTATAGCAGCATGATAAAAAAAAACCACAACCATAGATCTTATCAAATAAGATCTAAATTTTTCCAAGGCATACACTACAACAAGCAGTTCTTTCTCAGTTGTTGCATAATTAATTTGAGCTTCATTTAAAACTTTGCTTGCTTAATGTATAACATGGAAAACTTTATTTTTCCTTTGACCCAAAACTGCTCCTACAACATAATCACTTGCATCACACATTATTTCAAAATCAAGTGTCTAATTTGGAGAAGTAATTATGGGTGCAAAAATAAGTTTTTGTTTCAAAGTATCAAAAGCTTGTAAATAGAAATCATCAAAATGAAAGTTCAAGAGATTGCTCAAAGGTTTGCCAATTTTAGAAAAATCTTTGATGGAGCGTCTGTAAAATCTAGCATGTCCTAGGAAACTTTTGATGCCTTTGACATTTGTTGGTGGTGGCAATTTTTCAATGACATCCAACTTGGCTTTGTCAACCTCAATGCCATGAACATAAATCTTGTGACCCACTACAATACCTTTAGTTACCATAAAATGGCATTTCTCCCAATTGAGTACAAGATTTGTTTCAAGAAAGCAATTTGATGAAATGGTAGAGGGTTTAGTTCAGCTTTGCCTTCTACTTGATGCTTTGATTTCTGCTTCTCTTCTTCATTTATCACTTCCTCTTCAACTTTTTCTTGAGTCACCACTTCATCATTT
Organism: Glycine tomentella; assembly: GCA_007407185.1. Classification (NCBI taxonomy): domain Eukaryota; kingdom Viridiplantae; phylum Streptophyta; class Magnoliopsida; order Fabales; family Fabaceae; genus Glycine; species Glycine tomentella. The sequence goes on along the minus strand of PYAF01001742.1, from coordinate 28,426 downwards.
TCTTCTTCAACTCCTTTCTTTTCATCATTTTTTCTATAACTCTTGTTAGTATATAGACGTCCTAGAGACAATCTTTTCGATAGATTAGGACGTACATGTACTTTTCATATTGTCATGAATAAATTATAAGCGTTCTTTATCTTATTTCATATTCTGTCTCGATATCATTATTAATATATGAGTAATTGCATAAAACCCTTGGAATAGAATAGGTATCTCTTGAGTATCAGTGATAGGATCACGATCATGAGGATTCAAGGATACTAGATGTCTACTCCTAAATTTTAAGTTCCTACTCTAGAGACACTGAGAATGGGGATGTCTTAGCTAAAGTCATGGGTGGACCTATAAGGGTATAGCTTGCACTGAATGGACCCACAAAGAGACTCTATGAGGAAATTGATAAGTGCCACATTTTAGTAAAAATAGGATTCAAATATGGCACTTATCCGTTATTTTGAATTGATTTATTCACAAGTTAACCCTAGAAACCTAGTTAATTGATGGTTATATAAAGGTAAGTCATGCTTTCATATTTTGAAAAGATTTTGTCCAATCGAATGATTTAATTTTGCTAGGTTTAAAGGTTACAAAATAATCAAGGCCCAAGAATTTCTTCATCACTAAGCTTTTAAGCTCGCCCAGGCGGCCATTTTATGCCTATTTTACTCGCCTGGGCAAGTAACAAGTTCCAAGAATTCACTTTAGCTTGCCCAGGCACCCATTTTATGAAGGAATTGGTGGCCTGGGCGACCAAAGCAGCCAGGTCCACAAAACCTATATATATGGACGAATTTTGGAGGCAAAGGCATTCCATTCCACTTCTTTTCTCTCCCATTCACCTGCTTATTCATATTTAGCTTGTTTTTAGTTCCTAGGTGAGTGTAGAAACTTAGGGGAGTGAGGAAGAGTGAACTGTATAAGGAGATTCTGCTGAAAAGAGGATCGATGACGAGCTTAGTCAGTGGTTCTCTCGAGGAGTTTCTGCCGATGTTTGCTTAGACTTCCCTAAGGATTGGACGTACTCTTCTTATCCATATACTCTTTTAGTTTCTATTTATGCATCGTTCTATTTCTTGTTGGTAATTTCATTCTGCGCTTAATGCTTGATTCTACTTGATCACTAGGATCACGAACTTAATTCCTAAGTGAGACTGGAAAGTAATCTTAGGGTTTGAACTGAATGAATTTACTCGTTACGTTACGTTGCTAGGAATAGAGCATAACGTTTTGATCGCATTAAACACGTGAATATGATCTTAATGCTTGGGTATTTAATTAAATATGCGAGGGATTGATATTTAGTAAAATATCCTTAGGACTTAATTTTTAGGAATCAAATTAAGGTTACCTAAACGTGTGCGTCAACAAGAATAGAACAATAATGCATAGGTAAAATTAATTGAAGGGATAAGTAAGACGAAATCCAATCCTACACTTTCCTTGACTTTAAACTCGTTTATTTACTTCCGTATTTACTTCCGTAAATTTTATCTTTAGTTTGCGATAACAAATCACACAAATGAACTTTCGCTTTAATCATCTGTACATAAACTATTAAACTGGTAACGATTTAAACGAACTGAAGTAAACTCAAATCCCTGTGGAGACGAACTTTACAAATTTGTAACTTGAAACGATACAATGGTACGCTTGCCGTAAAAATCCTAACATGTTTCTGGCGCCGTTGCCGGGGATTTGTTTTAATCTCAGTTTAGTAGAATTTTACTTGCGCTTTATTTTCTTGTTTTGTATATAAATTTTCTTGTTATTTTATTAAAACTCGGCTTAACAGAATCTTGTAGTTTTTCGTCCTTTCTCTTTATGCGAGGTAAGTCTTCCACAAATAAACTTCAGTTTGATCCAGAAATATCAAAAATAGAAAGGAAAAATAGAAAGAAAAAGAAGCAAGAATCCGACAAGCATTCCGAGGAAACTGTGTCTATTGATCATCCTTCACCCGAAAAACCAGTAGTAAGAGACAACATGGCTGATCGTGGCGGAGAAGAAAATAGACCAGTAAGAAGGACTCTTGGAGACTATGCTTATCAACAAGGTCCCAAACACTATAACAGCATAGTCATCCCTCCTTTCAACAACAAGGTTGTGGAGTTGAAGCCAGCACTACTCAGTCTCATTGGCTCACATCCATTTGTTGGGCTAGACCATGAAGATCCTTATATGCATTTGTCTACTTTCATGGAGCTATGTAGTACAATGGGAGCATCGGACGAAGATGCTGAAGCTGTTTACCTCAGAGCTTTTCCTTTTTCTTTGACAGGTAAAGCTAAAACATGGCTTCAAGCACAACCAAACAAAAGTTTAAGCACATGGGAAGATTTGGAGGAGAAATTCATCGCTAGATTCTTCCCTCCCTCAAGATTTATCAGTGCAAAGTCAGCTATTGCCACTTTCTCTCAAGGTATAGATGTACCACTCTGTGAGACTTGGGAAAGATTCAAGTCACTACTAAGGAGATGCCCAAACCATAATTTTGATGATGCCGTACAGTTACACATCTTTTATAGTGGGTTAAGGCCCCAAACCAAGATGATCCTTGACGCTTCAGCCGGAGGAACCATGATGTCTAAGAGCCTCGAAGAAGCCATAGTGATCATTGATTCCATAGCAGCAAGTGACTATCAATCTTATCATGATAGGTCACCCATTCAGAGGAAAGGGATACTAGAGCTTGACACTCAAAGTGCCATCTTGGCTCAAAACAAGCTTTTGACCCAGCAATTAGAGGCCTTAACAAAACAAATAGGCCAAATTCCTCAACTTCAGCAAGGAGGCCCACAAAAATCTCATTCAGCCCATCAAGTTCAACAAATTCTGAGATGTGATTTTTGTGGAGGAGACCATCAGAATGGATATTGCACAGCACCTGGTGATTGCCCACAAGAAGAAGAAGCACACTACATGCAAAATCAGTCAAGACCTCAAAACTACCAAGGGAATTACCAAGGCTATCGTAGTGGTCCAGGTTCTAATCAACCTTATAATTGGAGGCAAAATAATAATGCTTATGTTCCCACTAACCCTCCTTTTGCAGGTCCTCCTAACAATTCCTTTGCAAGTTCTTCTAATTCTTTTTCGGGTCCTTCAAATAGAAATTCACCACAGCAAGCTCAGTCTGACAGATTGACAAAGATGGAAGACACCCTTACCCAATTTATGCAAATGTCCATCACCAATCAAAAGAACACCGAAGCTTCTATCAAGAATTTAGAAGTACAAGTGGGGTAGCTTGCCAAGCAGCTAGCTGACAATGGAAGTGGATCTTTCTCAGCAAATACCCAAATCAATCCCAAAGAGCATTGTAAAGCAATTATCACTAGAAGGGGAACTGTAGTGAGTAGAAATGAGGAAGAGGAAAAGAAAAATGAAGGAAATGTAGAGAAAAATGAAGATGTAGAAAAAGAAAATGAATGTGAAAAGGAAAAAGATGAGGAAGAAACTAATGAAAAAATTGAGAGAAAAGTGACAAATGAGGAGAAAAAGAAAAGAAATGACAAAGGCAAAGCAGCCTTAACCCCACACCAGTCCAACACATGCCATACCCACAAGCTCCATCCAAGAAGTCAAAAGAAAGGGAATATAAACATTTTCTTGACATCTTCAAGCAGTTACAAATAAATATTCCTTTTGCTGAGGCGCTGGAGCAGACGCCATCATACGCCAAGTTCATGAAGGATCTCCCACCAAGAAAAGAAGATACACCGATGAGGAGACAATCGAGCTGGATGTAGGATGCGGTGCCATCATCCAAAAGACTCTCCCAGAAAAGTTTAGAGATCCAGGTAGCTTAACAATTCCTGTTACTATTGGTAATTTATCTGTGGGATAATCTCTTCTTGACTTAGGTGCAAGCATCAACCTCATACCATTATCCATGGTTAAGAGGATAAGAGCAGTCGTAATCAAACCTACTAGGATGACGCTGCAGTTAGCAGATAGATCTATTAAGCATCCCTATGGCGTCATCGAAGATGTGTTAGTGAAAGTCGAGAAGTTCTTCTTCCCAGTCGACTTTGTAGTAATGAATATGGACAAAGATAGTGAAGTCCCATTGATTCTTGGCAGACCCTTTATGAAGACTGCCAAAATTCTTATTGATGTTGATGAGGGAAAGCTCACTGTCAGAGTTCATGATAATGAAGTTCAATTTAATGTTCTTGAAGCCATCAAGCACCCTGTAGATAAGAAAGAATGTTTTAGAGTGGATGTTCTCGATGAAGTTATTTATGACTCTAGAAGATTCTTTCACAAGAAAAATGGTTTAGAGAAAGCATTGACTGAAACTCAAGAAGAAGATGGAGATGACGACAGCTCAGAGTATCTTCATCAGTTAAAATCCTGCAAAGAAATGCCTGTTCATCAAACCCTCTTTGAAGAACTAAAAGAAGAAAAGAAGGAAGAAGAACCAAAGCTGGAACTCAAGGTACTTCCTTTACATTTAAAATATGTTTTTCTTGCAGGAAATTCTCAGAAACCAGTAATCATCAATGCAAATCTTTCTGAGGATGAAGAAAAGAAATTGGTTAAAGTCTTACAACAAAACAGTAAGGCTATTGGTTGGACCTTATCAGACTTAACAGGTAGCAGTCCTTCATATTGCATGCATAAAATTTTAATGGAAAAAGACTTTAAACCTGTTGCACAACCACAAAGACGTCTGAATCCAACCATGAAGGAGGTAGTGATAAAAGAAGTAGTAAAACTGTTAGAAGCAGGAATGATATACCCTATATCAGATAGTCAATGGGTGAGCCCCGTTCAAGTAGTGCCTAAAAAGGGTAGTATGATAGTAATAAAGAATGATAAAGATGAGCTGATTCCAACACGCACTGTCACTGGTTGGAGAATGTGCATTGATTACAGGAAGCTCAACAATGCCACCAGGAAGGATCATTTTCCTTTACCATTTATGGATCAAATGCTAGAAAGGTTAGTAGGTAAGCAATTTTATTGTTTTCTTGATGGTTACTCTGGGTATAACCAAATCAGTGTTGACCCTCAAGACCAAGAAAAAACAGCATTTACTTGCCCCTTTGGTATTTTTGTATATAGGAAAATGCCCTTTGGTTTATGCAATGCTCCTGCCACTTTCCAGAGATGCATGTTTTCTATTTTTTCTGATTTAGTCGAGAAAAGTATTGAAATATTCATGGATGACTTCTCTGTTTTTGGTACTTCTTTTGATTCATGCTTATATAATCTTGATATTGTTTTAAACGTTGCATTGAATCTAACCTTGTGCTAAATTTGAAAAAGTGTCACTTTATGGTGACAGAAGGAATTGTGTTAGGCCACAAGATTTCCATAAAAGGTATTGAAGTGGACAGAGCTAAAATAGATGTAATTGAGAAATTACCGCCACCAAGCAATGTCAAGGGCATTCGAAGTTTCTTGGGACACGCAGGATTTTATAGACGATTCATTAAGGATTTTTCAAAAATTGCTAAGCCGCTTAGCAATTTGTTAAACAAAGAAGTCCCATTTCAGTTTGATAATTCTTGCTTCCAAGCCTTTGAAACTTTGAAACAAAAACTGATCTCCGCCCCCGTAATCACCGTACCCGATTGGAATCTTGATTTTGAAATTATGTGCGATGCGAGTGATTATGCAGTGGGAGCAGTTTTGGGACAAAGAAAGAATAAAGTTTTCCATGTTATACACTATGCAAGCAAGGTCTTAAATGATGCACAAATTAATTATGCAACAACGGAAAAAGAACTGCTTGCCATAATATATGCCTTGGAAAAATTTAGATCATATCCAATTGGATCAAAGGTGGTGATTTACACAGATCATGCTGCAATCAAATATTTATTGGTTAAAACTGATTCTAAACCTAGACTTATCCGATGGATTTTTTGGTTACAGGAATTTGATTTAGAAATAAAGGATAAGAAAGGGTGTGAGAATTATGTGGCTGATCATTTATCCAGACTCACCAATGAAGCCACCCCAGATCCAGAAATACAAGAAGAATTCCCCGATGAGAAACTCCTTCATATTTCAGAAAGGCCATGGTTTGCAGAAATGACTAATTTTAAGGCAGTTGGTGCAATCCTTGAAGATTATTCTTGGCACCAAAAAAGGAAGTTTCTCAGTGATGCTAAGTATTTTGTATGGGACAATCCTTACCTCTTCAAGATTGGTGCAGATAACCTCTTGAGAAGATGTGTAACACAGGAGGAGGCAAGGAACATCCTGTGGCATTGTCACAACTCACCTTATGGAGGACATTATAATGGAGAAAGAACTGCGGCAAAGGTTCTGCAAGCAGGATTCTATTGGCCTACAATGTTTAAAGATGCCCATGAATACGTGCAGAGATGTGATAACTGCCAAAGGACCGGAGGAATCTCTAAGAGAAATGAAATGCCTCTACAAAATATCTTAGAAGTTGAAGCCTTTGACTGTTGGGGAATTGATTTCATTGGTCCATTTCCATCCTCATACTCTAACGAATATATTTTGTTAGCGGTGGATTATGTGACAAAGTGGGTTGAAGCAGTAGTTGTACATAAAGCCGATTCAAAAACAGTTATTCACTTCTTGAAGAGAAATATTTTTGCTAGATTTGGAACACCGCGTGTACTAATCAGTGACGGAGGATCACATTTCTGTAATGCTCAACTTCAAAAGGTCCTGCAACATTATGGTGTTCGACATAAAGTAGCTTCTCCGTATCACCCACAGACTAATGGACAAGCTGAAGTTTCTAACATAGAAATCAAGAGAATTTTTGAAAAGACAGTTGCCCAGTCAAGGAAAGGTTGGTCTTAGAAACTTGATGAAGCTCTTTGGGCATACCGGACAGCCTTTAATGCACCTACATGGCTTACTCCTTTTCAGCTAGTTTATGGCAAATCTTGCCATTTACCAGTGGAATTGGAACACAAGGCTTTTTGGGCTTTAAAATTCTTTAATTTTGATACTAATCTTGCAGGTGAACAAAGGAAGCTACAACTGCATCAACTGGAAGAAATGAGGCTGTCAGCATATGAGAATTCCAAACTTTACATAGAAAAAGTTAAATTTTATCATGATAAAAGCTTTTGAAAAGGAATTTTCATCCTGGACAAAATGTTTTGCTATTTAATTCTCGATTGAGATTATTTCCAGGTAAGCTGAAGTCGAAATGGTCCGCGGACCTTTCATTATAAAGGAAGTCAAGTCACATAGAGCTGTGATACTCGAAGACCCCAGTACAAAGAGGACGTGGACTGTAAATGGAAGCAGACTCAAGCCATATCTAGGTGGTGAATTTGAAAGGCTCACTACTGTGATACAACTTCAAGACATTTGAGCTGCAACGCGTCCAGCTAATACGACGTAAAAGAAGCGCTTCTAGGAGGCAACATAGTAAGGTACGTTTTTAAAATTTTTACTAAATGTTTTTATATATAGATATATGTATATATACATTTCTAAAATAGTAAATATAGGTTAGAATATATATAAGTAGTTTTTTTTAAAAATAGTATAGGTAGTATATTTATTTCTTATCTAAAAAAAAAAACTGTCTTAACTCGCCCAGGCGAGTGTATATAGACCAAACTAGTCGCTTGGGCGAGCCTACATGAGCAAGCCACAATACAGCAAGGTAAAAATTCTTTACTTGGTGATTTTTCATTTCCCTTTTTACCTTGGCTGTCCATTTATGCTTTCCTTCACCATCAACTCGCCCAGGCTACTGTCCACTTCCATTTTTCATTCCATCTTCTTGCTTTTTGACACCAAGTAAGTATCTTCTTCATCCAAGGTGTTGTTATGATTTTCCTATTTTGTTATGCTTGCATGATGGTGTTCATCAAACCTTGCTTTCTGCTTTCCTTTATCTCTAGGTTAGAAAAATGTAATTGATTATTCAACCATGTTGTGTTTAATTGGCTGTATATAAGTGTCATTGGTCACCTCTACTCCTTCTTCTTTGCAAAATTTTGGTATAAGTAGTTGCCAAACTAACTATTTCAAGGTCCAAAACTTTGTGCACACTAGGTGTTTGTCAATATGCCACAATGAAATCAGTTTTCATGTTGCACACTAATGGTTCACAAAGCTGATTTTAAATACCTTCCATGTTTGTCATGATCATAAATTAAGCCAAAGCATTCAAATAGAAGCATCAATATGTGCAATTTGTGTAAAGTACATGGCTTGTTATTTTGACATGGTGAAGCACTAAATTACAAAACCTATAACTTAAGAAATTTCAGCATTGAGTGTTATACCAAAAATATGGTTACTGTGCACTAGAAATATAGGAATTGGCTGCCACTTATCACCATACTTGTTAAAATGCTAAAACAGTTTTTAAGTGATTATTTCAGATGGCCCCAAAGAAACTCCAGCACAAAAGAGCTCGCAATGAAGGAACTAGTGCACCTCCATCGGAGGACTTTATTTATGATGAGCAAAGGTTTAGGAGTAAGGAGCATCAACTCCGCTTCGAAGACATACAAAACTGGTCCTTCCTCAAAGAACGAAGAGTTCAACTGTTCAATGATGAATACACTGAATTTGCAGATGAACTTGACCGAAGAAGATAGATGCCACTAGCTACCCCTTTGCAAAAGTTTGACCCTGAGATCGTTCTGGAGTTTTATGCAAATGCTTGGCCAATAGAAGAAGCCTTATTTGATAAGAGATCATTTGTCAGAGGCCAATGGATTCCCTATGACTTCGATGCCATAAATCAATTTTTAGGGAATCCACTTGTTCTCCCGGAAGGCCACCTTTGTGAGTACATGGAAAGAAGAAATGATTTTGATGAAGAGGCCATGAGACAACTTCTTTGCATTCCAGGTACTGATTTTGCTCGTAATGTCTCAGATAATCAAGTAAGGTTAATGAGAACTAACATGACCACCACTACCAAGATATGGATGACCTTCTTGCTAAGCAACATCATGCCTAGTGACCACAATTCGGATCTTCCCATGCTTAAGTGTCAACTAGCATATAGTATCATGACACAGCTTAGTATAGATGTGGCTCAAATCATTTCAGATGTTATCCACCAGTTTGTCATCCTAGAGCCACCTAGGCATCCTCTTAACCCTGAGCGAGCTAATAGGGCTCTTGGATTCCCTGCTCTGATTACAGGTTTATGTCATCTTTTTGGAATCCAAGTACATCCCTCTAGGACTATTCGCCCTCCTATTAACCATGCTTTTATTGAAAAATATTGTTTAGCTATATAGGCAGAGCAGCAACCCAATCCTGAGCCAGCTTCTTTGGAGTCTATCTCTGCCCACATGCAGAGAATGGAGCTCCAAATGCACACATACATGCAGCATATAGCGGATCAGCAAGCTGCCAACTTCAAAGGACAGATGCAGCTAAACAAGAGTTTTTACAACTATACACTGCATCAGCACCGACAGGATCCTAGCCCGTTCCCATGGCCTACTCCTGATCAGTTTAGAGCACATGTGGCATGGCTTGGGGACAGGCCAATTTTTCAGGAGGAGGTGGGAGGCTCCACAGCCCAGCAGGACCCTACAACTGAAGACCCTACAGCTACAGCAGCAACAGAAGGAGGAGAGGCGGCGGATGATCTGGAGCAAGACCTGGCAGCATATCTTACGGACCTTCAAAATCTGTGACACTCTTTTTGATTTATTTATCGCTTTCTTTATGGCTTTCTACATACTTACATATTTTGGTTTACTTTGCTTATGCACTGTCATGGTTATTTTTTGATGCACATGGGTAGTGATGGTTGAATTACAGTAATTATGTTACTGTTTTGATAAATATTTCGTATATAGCTTATGATGAAGCAGTGCACATTTAGGTAATATTTTTGTTAGTGTATACAAGAAACACTTTTTGAGAAAGTTTCACATAGTTTTTTGCGTATAACATAATTTTGTAAATAAAATAGTAATTTAGGACAAAACTATAAAAAATGGAAATTTTTTTTGATATATGATGTTTTGAAAAGAATCAACATAAAATTGTTTTGAAACTTCTTTTAAGAATCAAAACATAACAAAAATAAAGTTTTTGTAGGAAAACCTTGAGAAACGAAAAACAAAATTAAATGGTTTTTTCAGAAAAATCAAATTAAGGTAAAAGTCTTTTTACATGGAAATTGATAAATAACTTCAATGGGAAACAAATGATTTGATTGAAAACATGAAAACAGACCTTGAGCCTAAGTGAGTGTTTGCATCCAAACAGACATTATACATTGAGAGATCTCACTGATATGATTTATAGTAATTTTGCATGAATTTCTAATTGTCATAAGCATATAATTCATGGATATGATTTAGGTCGTCTTTCTTTTTAAACATGTTATAAGCCACTGGCCAAAAAGCTATCCTAAATATATTAAATGATTTATCCCTTGCAAACCCCTTAGAGCCTTAACAGCAGTTGACATTTTATTGAAACCCTAACCTAGGATAGGATACCTAAGGTTAGGAGAGCAAAAAGGGAATGATTTGTGATGGAAAATTTCTTTTGGATAGTTTATGTTATGAAAAGGATTTTAGCAGTAGTGGTTATGTGCTATTCTTGAAAAAAGAAAAAAAGAAAGAAAAAGAAATAAAAGAAAAGAAAAAGAAAAAGGAAATAAAATTCCTTGTGATGAAAAGATTGGGTGAAAAAGAAAATGAAAATGATAAAAATAGATATCTTGGAAAAGAGAAAAGAAATAGGAGGTAATGATCTAAATGTCTCTATATTTCTATTTTGCTCTCCTAGACACAAGGTCATTTGAATATCCAGAAAAACCAAGATTTCTTTCTAGCCAAACCCAGCCATAAAAGACCTAATGATCCATGATGAGTATGTATTATGATTTGATAAGAAATGAACTGCAAAATTTATCTATGATATATCAGTGATGGATGTGAGACTAAACACTTACCTGTGGGAGAATTAAACACTTATTGAGAGGTTTTCCTCTGTTTGAAATCAGTTAAATGTTTCCTTTGAGGTCTTTTTGAAATGAAATGTAAATGTGACTCTAACCTCATTATTGATTTCATGAAAATCCATCATTTTGTTTTCTCAAAGTATCATATTGTCAAAACATGATATTTTTACCTTTGCTTGAGGACAAGCAAGATTCTAGGTTGGGGGGAGTTGATAAGTGCCACATTTTAGTAAAAATAGGATTCAAATATGTCACTTATCCATTATTTTGAATTGATTTATTCACAAGTTAACCCTAGAAACCTAGTTAATTGATGGTTATATACAGGTAAGTCATGCTTTCATATTTTGAAAAGATTTCATCCAATAGAATGATTTAATTTTGCTAGGTTTAAAGGTTACGGAAGAATCAAGCTTGCGAAAACCAAGAGCTGGGAGTGAACAAAGCAAAGAATGAAGTCCTAACAGCATCCCAGGCCCAAGAAGCACCAAGGCCCAAGGATTTCTTCATCACTAAGCTTTTAAGCTCGCCCAGGCGGCCATTTTATGCCTATTTTACTTGCCTAAGCGAGTAACAAGTTCCAAGAATTCACTTTAGCTCGCCCAGGCGCCCATTTTATGAAGGAATTGGTGGCCTGGGCGACCAAAGCAGCTAGGTCCACAAAACCTATATATATGGACGAATTTTGGAGGTAGAGGCATTCCATTCCACTTCTTTTCTCTCCCATTCACCTGCTTATTCATATTTAGCTTGTTTTTAGTTCCTAGGTGAGTGTAGAAACTTAGGGGAGTGAGGAAGAGTGAATTGTATAAGGAGATTCTGCAGAAAAGAGGATCAATGACGAGCGTAGTCAGTGGTTCTCTCAAGGAGGTTCTGCCGATGTTTGCTTAGACTTCCCTAAGGATTGGACGTACTCTTCTTATCCCTATACTCTTTTAATTTCTATTTATGCATCGTTCTATTTCTTGTTGGTAATTTCATTTTGCGCTTAATGCTTGATTCTACTTGATCACTAGGATCACGAACTTAATTCCTAAGTGAGACTGGAAAGTAATCTTAGGGTTTGAACTGAATGAATTTACTCGTTACTTTACGTTGCTAGGAATAGAGCATAACATTTTGATCGCATTAAACACGTGAATATGATCTTAATGCTTGGGTATTTAATTAAATATACAAGGGATCGATATTTAGTAAAATATCCTTAGGACTTAATTACGAGGAATCGAATTAAGGTTACCTAAACGTGTGCGTCAACAAGAATAGAACAATAATGCATAGGTAAAATTAATTGAAGGGATAAGTAAGACGAAATCCAATCCTACGCTTTCCTTGACTTTAAACTCGTTTATTTACTTCCGTAAATTTTATCTTTAGTTTGCGATAACAAATCACACAAATGAACTTTCACTTTAATCATCTGTACACCTAGACTGTATTCTAGAAGGCATGCTTTGATTATATACCTCGTCTGCCTGAAACATGGAGACACATAGGTATACCTTTGGGCATGTCCTGAAAGAACACGAGTCTAGGGTGACTAGCTGAAGGAATTCGTCAAATCTCTGTGAGAGATTAGGTTATCTGTAAACTGGAGAAATCGGGATGACATTTACGGGACTCGGGAATCTATGCATAGTAAAAGAAATCATGAGATGATTTGCCTTTAGAGTCAGTAAAATTGGAGACTCCCTATTTCATATTAAATTTTACCCTAGACCGCAATGGCTGATACGTTTCCTTACCCTAGGTTTTATGGGAAGGTAACCGAGACGAAGGAAATACATATGGAAACCAAATAGATTTAATAGGATGATCTTGTCATTTACCTAACTAGTTCTGGGGCAACCAAGCATTGCTAGTGCTCTGTGTTGTCATTAAATGAGTAATGGCCTTGTTGGGCCCAAACTCATTTATGTCAGTAGCTATGTTGGACCTAATGGATCACACTAACACTTTATTGTCATGACATTATAGCATTAAAGGTTTTGGGCCTAATAATGGTTGTTGACCCAAGAAAGAGTTTGGATACTTATCTTAAAGAAAGAAGGGCTCATGAATGGAGTTAATGGGCTTGGATAGTCCAAGACATTATTAATTAATTTAAATAGTTAAATTAACTATCTAATATTTAAATTTGATAATTTAAATTTTGAATTTAAATATTTGAATTTAAATATGAATTAACTATAGTAGTTAGTTTCATATCAAAAGGAGAAGATAAGAGCTAGATTTGAATTTGAATTCAACTAGCATCTTATCATGATCATGTCCTAGATTTTAGGAAGAAGTTTGAGGGCTGATTATGGACTTACATATGGCTGATATATGATTATCATTTGGCAAAAAAAAAAAAAAAACCCAAGTAATTGACTTGGTCTTAGGAGGATAAGATAGGAGGTTGTTGGCAATTTTTGAAATGCAACAACTCTATCTTTTCTTCACGTGTGGGATGCTTCATGATCAGAATTTTTGGCTATAGAAATCTGACTCAAACTCTTCTATAAAGTGTGCTATTGTGATCATAGTTCTCTAATAGTTTTTAGAGGAAAAGCCCTATCTACTTTCCTCTATTTTCACGTGCCCCTTTGTGTGAGTTTTGGCTGAAAATTCAGCCACCAATATCATTTATTGGTGAGCCTCTTAGATAAGTAAAAACACTTTAAAACCTAACCTTCCTCCTCTCCATTGGTGTGCCTAGCCTGCCTCCTTTGGTGTTTGTTGGTAGCCTTCAAGAAGTGTTCTTGAGTCTTGACAAGAAGTGGTGTGGATCAACATTAGAGGGCTTGTATCTTCAAGCCTATCCTTGATCATCAAACTTTGAATTTAAACAAGGTAACATCTATGTCCTAAAGAATGATTCTTGTGTGGTATGTGTGTTTCCGCTAGAAAATTTTGGTTTTCTCACATGCCTTCGGGCTTCAAGGCCCTATCTTTCAACTCTTTCATTTTTCTTTTTCTCATTATCATCCTTCAAACCAACCACAGTCCCTCTCCTTGTTGTAATTGCCTTACATTGTTCCTTTGGGTTGACTTGTGTGTTTGCTGATAAAGATCCACCTCCAGGCTCAGAAAGTTGTTTTGCAAGATGTCCAACTTGTACTTCATGATTTTTGATGGAAGCATCAGTGTTCTTTTGATTGGTGATGGACATCTGCATAAACTGAGTTAGAGTGTCTTCCATTTTTGAGAATCTATCAGGCTGAGCTTGTTGTTGCTATGGACCTCTATTTGAAGGACCTGTATAAGAATTATTAGAAGGACCTGCATATGATTTGTTAGTGGGACCTGCAAAAGAAGAGTTATTGGGAACAATATATGCATTATTATTTTGTTGTCTCCAACCATAAGGTTGATTTGAACCAGGATCTCCTCTGTAGCCTTGGTAGTTTCCTCAGAAGTTTTGTTGAGTTCTGGTCTGGTTCTGCAAATAATGAGCCTCCTCTTCTTGTTGGCATTCCCCAGGTGCTGGACAATGGCCATTTTGATGTTCACCGCCATAGAAATCACATCTCATAACTTGTTGAACTTGATGAGTTGTGTGTGTTTTCCGTGATCCTCCATGCTGGAATTGTTAAGGAAGTTAGCCTATTTTTTTTTTATTAAGGCCTCTATTTACTGAGTTAACAATTTATTATGAGCTATTGCATTTTGAGTATCTAGCTCCATTATACCTTTCCTTTGCATCAGAGATCTATCATGGTGAGACTGGTAATCACTGGCTTCTATGAAGTCAATTATTACAATAGCTTCCTCCGGGCTTTTTGACATCATAGTACCTTCAGCTGAGGCATCTAGAATCATTTTTGTCTGAGGCCTTAAACCACTATAGAAAATATGTAATTGTGCAACATCATCAAAATTATGGTTTGGCCACCTCCGCAATAATGATTTGAATTTCTCCCATGTCTCACACAGAGGTTTATCTGCTCCTTGGGAAAAAGTAGTGATTGCTGATTTTGCACTAATGAATCTTGATGGAGGAAAGAATTTAGCAATGAATTTTTCCTCGAACTCTTCCTAAGTGCTGAGACTTTTGTTTGGTTGGGACTAGAGCCATGTCTTTGCCTTACCTGTCAAAGAAAATGGAAAAGCTTTGAGGTAGAAAGCTTTAGCATCTTCATCAGAAGCTCCCATGGTACTAACAACTCCATGAAGGTAGACAAATGAGTGTATGGATCTTCATGATCTATTCCATCAAAAGGATGTGAGCCAATTAGACTGAGTAATGCTGGCTTCAATTCCACAACTTTGATACTGAAATGAGGAGTCCATGTTGTAATGACTATGCTTGATTCAAATCCTAGGAGCACTTTCCAGTCAAACTTAGAATATAATTTCATGAAACTAGTGATCAAGTAGAATCAAGCATTAAGAACATAATGAAATTACCAATAATGAGTAGAAGAGATTCATGCATATATCAAATATTAAAAGAGATACATAAGGTAGAAGATCACATCCAATCCTTATAAGAAACTAGCCGATTATTGCGGAGAGCACAAGATCAACTGAAGACATGATGAAGGAAGTGATCACTGATCCTTTCCGACAGAGTTTCCTCACCAATTTCTCTCTTTTCTCACCTCTCTCTAAGCTTCCTAAGGTTGCTGGTTAGTTTTCTAGCTTCAATGGCTTTCAATGAATCACTTTTCACCTTCATTTTCATGCCTTTATATAGGAAATGGTGAGCTGCTCAGGTGAACTCGCCCAAACGAGTTTTTTAGCCTTGTTTCACTCGCTTGGGCGAGTTAATACTTAGTCCTGAAGGAAGCAATTTGCCTAAGCGAATGTTATACACGTGATTCACTCGCCCAAGCAAGTTTAAGACTAAATGGTGAAGAAAGATGTTAGCTTGGGCGAGTTTGGGCGAATTTGGTTGGATTTGGTTTCTAGAAAATTCCTCTTTTGACCTTTATGCCCTTTACTCTTGTCTTGGTTGTTTCGGATGCCACGAATATACTTTATACCTATCGAAACACCGAAATTGAGTGGATGAGTCTTCTAAAATGTGAATAACAACCTATATATATGTACAAAATATAAAACACCTAGGATTAGGGCAAGTTTATAAGTGAAATTCCTAAAATCAAAAGATAAGTGTCAGCATTATAATCCTAAAATTAACTAAAATATAGCACTTATCAAACGCAAAATACAAAGAAAACCATGAAAATTAGCATGTAATCGATTAAATCGAGGCAATAATTGATTAAAACTGAATGCACAAATCAAAGAAAACCCAAAACACACCATGTAATTGATTAAAACAACCATGTAATCAATTTAAACCAAACAGAGTTTTCTTATACGATCATCAGAAAATGCATGGTAATAGTTTAAAAGCTCATAGTAACTGGTTAAAACAATATGGAATCGAAAAACACGGTAATTTCATGTTTTTTGAGAAAAGGTTTCAAACACTTCTAAACATTTTGACATACATTGGTAATCAAGGCAAGAATTGGCAGATTCAATGAGCACATATCAAGATGCACACACCATAGCACAACATCATTCAATGCTAGATCCATCAAGGATTCCTAGCTAATTTCTAATAGAGGAAAACTTGTCTCTAGCAAGAGGTTTTGTAAGTATATAAGCTAGCTAGTGTTCACTATCAACAAATTCAATGCAACAATCACTATTAGATACATTATCTCTTAGAAAATGATGCCTAGTTTCTATATGCTTGGTTCTAGAATGCATAACTAGATTCTTAGACAAATTTATATCACTAATGTTATCACATTTCAATGGAATATGATCATGAGTTACCCCAAAGTCTTCAAGTTATTGCTTCATCCAAAGACTTTGAGCACAACAACTTTTAGCTGCAATGTATTTTGCTTCAGTAGTGGATAGTGTCACACAAGCTTGCTTCTTGCAATGTCAAGATACAAGTGAACTCCCCAAGAGGTGACATGTCCCACTTGTGTTTTTCCTATCTAGCTTACATCCTTCAAAGTCAAAATTTGAAAAGCCAATTAAACTCAAAGAGGTACCTTTGATACCACAAACCACATTGGTTGTGCCCTTAAGGTACTTGATAATCCATTTGACAACAGTTAAATGGGATTCCTTGGGATTTTCTTGATATCTTGTACATAAGCACACACTTAGCATTATGTTGGGTCGGCTTGCAATCAAATATAGGAGAGAACCAATCATACCTTTGTACTTTGACTCATCTACCGTTTTACCTTTTTTGTCGAAGTCACTTGGTGTCGTTGCTTCCTTGCATTTTGCCATATTGAACTTCTTAATCAATTCTACACAGTACTTTGCTTGGAATAGGAAGGGTCCATGCTTCATTTGCTTAACTTGAAGTCCAAGGAAGAAAGTCAATTCTCCCGTCATAGGCATCCCAAACTCTTTCTGCATAGAACTGGAGAATTCCTTGCACAAAGATTCATCAGAGGAACAAAAACAATGTCATCAACATAAATTTTCACAAGTAACAACTCATTGTTTGATCTTTTGATAAACAATGTTTTGTCAACTTGACCTCTTACAAACGATTGTCCAATTAAGAAATTTCTCAATCTTTCATACCAAGATTTAGGTGTTTGTTTTAATCTATATAGTGCCTTTTTTCAACTTGTAAACATGATTAGGATGATCAAAGTTTGCAAAACCTAGAGGTTGCTCCACATATATCTCTTCTTCAATGTATCCGTTGAGAAAAACACTTTTCACATCAGTTTGATATAACCTAAAATTCATTATACAAGCAAAAGCAAGCAACGATCTAATAGCTTCCAACCTAGCAACAGTGGCATAGGTCTCATCATAGTCAATACCTTCCTCTTGGTTGTATCCTTTAGCAACCAATCTTGCCTTGTTCCTAAATATGTTCCATGATTCATCAAGTTTGTTTTGAAAAACACATTTGGTTCTGACTGCCTTATGAGAGGTGGGTTTAGGGACTAAATCCCACACTTCATTCCTTTTGAATTGATTCAATTTATCATGCATAGCTAACAACCAATGCTCATCATGCAATGCTTCATCTATATTTCTAGGTTCAATTTGAGAAACAAAAGCCATGTTATTGCATAGATTTCTAAGTCTAGAGCGAGTGGATACTCCCTTAGATATTTCACCTATGATGTTGTCCATGAAGAGATCTTTTTGTGTTCTTCATTCCATTTCTAAATTTGCTTTTAATCGATTACATATGAAGATTTTATCGATTGAAATGGCGATTTAATCGATTACATTCAGTTACAGAAGTTTGTTATAAATAGTTGTTGGGTCTTTTGTTTTGGTAAGAACTTGATTTTGTGAAGTACCCATTACTTACAAAATCTCTTAGAGTCTGAGAAAAGATATTCTAAGTTACATTGATCTTGTTTCAAAACCCAGAACTCATGCATCATTGATCATGTTGGTTTGAACAAGATTTGTCAAGAGTTTTTCAAAGAGAGCTGATTCCAAGAATTGCTTACATTCAACCTGAGTTTATTTGGTAAAATTCATTAATTCATCTTTTGAGGATTATGAGGTTGTATCTCTCTTAAACTCTTGCAGTGATTTGATTGTTTACTTTTATTTCTTGTAAGTTCTTAGATCAAAGAGGTTCTATAAAGCTTTTTCTAGAGTAGGGTTCTCTAGAGGGAAGAATAGAGTAGTGTTCTCTGGTTCTTGGTCATTAGAAGTTTATAGGGTTTAGATTTCTGCTTCTTTATCTAGGTTTGATAAAGGTGATCAGTTGTAAAAGCTTGTAAAGAACAGAGTTTGATTTAGTGGAACTCTAACCTAGTGTTGGTTGGAAGAAATTGGATGTAGCTTCTCTTATTGAGAGGTGAACCAGTATAAATTCTTGTGTTGATTACTTTCTTTTAATCTCTTCTAGCTATCTTAAGTTGTGATTCTTTTGGTGAAATCTGTTATTACTCAACAAGGGAAGTTTTAAGTAATTGTATTCTTGAGCTGAGTGGTTTGATTGATTGAAGTATTTTTACTGTGATAAAGATCCTAAATCTGCTGCTTGTTTTAAAAGAACTTTTAAAGGCTCTGTTTTAACCAATTCACCCCCTTCTTGGTTATTGTGTGTGTTCACTATTGTTTTCAATTGGCATCAAGAGCAGGTTCTTGAGTGTTATTCAAAATCGCTATCTTTTTTTTTAAAAAAAAAATGAATACCACACAAATTACCTTCAGAGAGGGTGCCTCCCTCATTCGTCCTCCGATGTTTAAAGGAGAACATTTCAGTTTTTGGAAAAACAGATAGCCTTGAAAACTGCATCATCTAATATGGAGAAAGAAGAAGACTCAAGTGATGAAAACATGAACCTAATAGTCAAGAGATTCAACAAGTTCTTGAAGAATAAAAAGAACAAGAAGTTCTCAAAGTTCAACAAGAGAAAGGACAACAACAATAACACAAACTTCACCTGCTTCCAATGTGGTAAGAAAGACCAATTTAAATTTGAATGTCCTATATTTTTGAAAATGTAGTTAGGTGAAAAGAAATCAAAGAAAGTCTGCAATGGATGGGAAGACAATGCCTCAACAACATCTGAGTTATCAAGTGAGGATGAAAAAGCTAATGTACGCTTCACTTCCATAATTGATGAAGATGAAAATCTCTCAAGTGCTGAATTTGAAGTAAACTCTGAACTTGATCAACTTTATGATGTTTTCCACGAGATGCATGAAGAGGCTCAAAAGCTTACAAAATCCAACAACAGGCTGAAAGGTAACCTTAAATGGCACACCACCAAACTTGCTGAACAGCATGCTGAACTTTGTAAAGTGAAAGAAGAAAATGAGAAACTTCTTTCAAGATACAAAGCCAATGGGTGTGTTGAAAATACAATGAACGCTAATCAAATAAACCAAAAGGGGGGTGAATTGGTTTATACAGAGGATTTAAAAAATTTACTCAAAACAATTTGCAGAATATGTAATGTGGATCGTATCACATAAAATCTTTAAAAACAGAATCTTTCTTCCAACCAAAATCACCCTTGGAATTCAAGTAATTCCAGAAAATAAATCTTGTTGATAATTCCTTGATCACTCAAAAAACAAGCAATGAGAAAAGAATAGAATTAAAACAAAGAACACAATGATCTATACTAGTTCACCTCTCAACCTTGGAGGCTACATCCAGTTACTTCCAACCAACTCTAGGTTAGAGATTCCACTAAACAAATAATATTCTTTACAAGAATTTTACAAGAGATCTTCCTTGTCAATCCTAGACAAAGAAACAAAATCTAGAACCTGAGAACACTACTCAGTTCTACCATCTAGAAAAACCCTTCTCTAGATACAACTTTAAAGAACTAATTTGTTTTTAGAAATCAACACAAAAACTAAATCAAACAAAAGAACTACACGATTTAAGGTTCAAGAAAGACATCACCTCATGATCCTGTGTAAATGAATGAGATGAACACAGATAATCAAGCAGAGATTGAATGCATGAAAGTAGAAAAATGCTTTCTTGAAGACCTTTGTTTGTCAATCTTGCTTAAATCTTCATCAACAATCAATAGAGACTTTTGTGTTTGGATGAAGATTGTTTTTCATTCAGAACAAATTCTTTCTCAATTTCTAAAGCTTTGTGAGTAATGGGTATTTTCGTAGAAATGATTTCTAGTAAGTTACAAATCAATAGACTCACAAGCTATCTATAGAAAAACACATTTAAGAGTCTTTAATCGATTATATCGCAAGTGTAATTGATTAATTTATGAAAATAATCGATTAATATATCATTTAATCGATTAAACTGTTCTTAAGCTATTTGGAAAATATTTATGAACATAATAATCGATTATATCATCAAGTAATCGATTAAAGCAGCATGACATGGATGTTTAAAAGACTCATGTAATCAATTACGATTCATGGTAATCGATTAAAGCAGTACAACATGTTTTCCAAATACAGCCTATGCAATCAATTACAATAAATGGTAATCGATTAAAGCAGCAATGCATGGTTTTCATTTAACACTATGTAATCGATTAAAAGAACACCGTAATCGACTAAACTGTTCTTTATGACTTTTCCAGATTTAAAAATGAAAGCATGTTATCGATTACAAATCCATTTAATCGATTATCATAGAAAGCTTTTCATATTTCAAAAACTTCAACCATGAGAACATGGACTTTGAAAAACCATTTAACCATTTTAGTTTAATAATCAAAGATATGTATGTATGAGAATGATGATGCAAATGCATGAAGGATCATAAGGAAATGACTTGAGCCACATAGATAATTACAAATGTCATCAATGATTGGGCATGTAAAAAGTTAAAACTTCAAGCCATCCTTGCTTCAATCTTCTTACAGCTTCCATTAAATCCAACAATCTCCCCCTTTTTGGCTTTAAGCATGCCAAATCTTAATTGTTCAATTGTCTATCATTTGATTGCATTTGAAGGATGAAGGATAGGAAATTAAACTTGATATCCTGAAATCAAAGTCAGTTTTTTGCAAAAACAAGCATAGGTATAATACATTCCTCATAATTACTCCCCCTCACTTTGGTAGTCAGAGTTATGTCAGTCAATACATTTCTCTTAATTACTCCCCCTATCATTATTATCCAATA
The DNA here is from genome assembly GCA_007407185.1 of Glycine tomentella. Classification (NCBI taxonomy): domain Eukaryota; kingdom Viridiplantae; phylum Streptophyta; class Magnoliopsida; order Fabales; family Fabaceae; genus Glycine; species Glycine tomentella. Next base: position 6,942 of record PYAF01001742.1, on the reverse strand, counting down.
ACAATTATTTTTCCCACTATGTGGCTTATCAAAGACAAAACAAATACTTAGAGAGAATAGTAAGAGGTGAGAACCAGAATATTCATTAATTTACAATGATTGATAAAGCAGAAATGAAAACATGTTAAAGACAAAACTTAAAAAATAGAAAGAAAACATGGGAATCCTAAAAGGATTTTGAATCATCATGGACAAGCCTAGCCTCGACATTTTCTAATCTAGATTTCATCTCTTCTATAGATGAATTGGTTTCAGCCTTGTGTTCATGATGCAGAGATAGCAACGCATCCATCTTTTGAATCATGAGAGATTCAAAAGGGCTGTAAGATGATGGAGCAAAATCTTTAACTTCTTCTTCTTCTTCTGCAGTAGCTTCAGCTTGAGTACCAGCAGGAGGAATTTGTTGACCAGCCATTTGCCATCCATAAGGAGTCTTGACCATCCCAAGCTTGTTGAGGTGTTTCTCCTTGACGAGGTTTTTACCAGAGTTTGTGTTGTCAACAACCTTATTGGATACATCTATTTTAAAGTAATCAATGAATCTGGATACCAAAACAACATAGGGAAATGGATAATTCACTAGTCTTTTGGATTTAAGCATGGTTTCCTCAAGGATGAGGATCCAGTTCATTTGAATAGAATCTTTTATTCCATACACAAGCTGTATGTCATCATCTATGGCTTGGGCATGATTAGTGGACCTAGGAGTCAAGATGTAGGTGATGATGTAATGAAGAAGTCTATCTTCATGGGTCATAGGGCCAGTGCTTAGCCTTAGCTTCAACCTTATTTGAGGATCAAGAAGCATACCTCTATAGGTATCTACTCTATTGTAACCTCCAGCTTCTTCCTCAAATTTCCTTACACCATCAAAGGAAATCCCAACCACTTCTTGCCAAACTTCAGGGGTTATTTCCATGGCTACCCCATTGACTTGAGACAAAATAGTCCCATCCATTGAAGCCTTCGCACAGGTGTAAAACACCTTTACAAGTTCAGGGTAAAAAATACCCTTCATTTTAACAAATTTTTTAAGACCCTGAGATTCAATTAAAGCAGGGAAATGAAAACTTTCTTTAGTGAACCAGGTAAGGTCAAGGTGTTTGGGAGGGCATATAAGTTTTGTAGCATTGAATTGAAGGTAGGTCATTTTGTCATGCTCAGCTGGAAACGAATGATCTAACCTTGTAAATGCAGGGTTAGAGGTTTCACCAGCTTTTCTTTTAGAGGTTTTAACTTTCTTGGATGTGGACATAGTGATAACAGATGTAGAAACTAAAAGACACAGTATCTAGACAAAAAAAAAAGCATAGTTGGGCTTAAAGAGAGAAGAAGAGAATGGTGTGATTTTCTATTTCACTAAAAAGTTGTATTTATAGAGGTTTTTGGGCTCCAAAGTTTGAAATTTGAAAGCATAACTGTCATTCTGATTTAACCCACTACCATAAAAGCTCAGAAGTTTCAAATTTTGAATATGGTGGCAGTTGGACAGTTACAATTTTCAAAAAAATTTGTCAGATTTTGCAGTAACTCCATGAATAATCGATTACGAACTGTTGATTAATTCGTAAGCAAAATTTGTTCTGCAAGAGGCTTTAATCGATTAAAACGATGTGTAATCGATTAAACCAATGAGATTTATTTCAGATAGATGAAGTTTAATCGATTACAATATGTGGTAATCGATTATTGCAGAGAAATTCATTTTAAGAAGATGATGTGTAATCGATTACAATATGTGGTAATCGATTATTCCAATGAAATTTCATTTCTTAAAAGATTTTTAAACATGTGTAATCGATTAATTCGAGGCGTAATCGATTATTCCAGTGAACTTTGGTTTTTTGAAATAATTTCGAAAGTAGAATAATCGATTATTCCATTTTTGTAATCGATTACGTGAGTAGAAAATTCACTATTAAAAGCTTTTTAAGTCAATTTAATTGATTATTCCAAGGGGTAATGATTATTACAGACAATTTATCAGCATGAACAGTATTTATACAACAATTTTGAATTGCATTTTAAATGAAATGAATGGCTAATGAATGATATGATTTCATGTAAATATGCATATTAAAACCATGCTAACACACACTAGATTCATCTAGAATTCTTAGCATATTTCTAAGAGTGAAGAATCTATCTCTATCTAAGGGTTTTGTAAAAATATAAGCTAATTGATTGTTAGTGTCAACAAACTCAATTTTGAAGTTATCCTTTTGGATATGATCTCTGATGAAGTGATGTCTTATTTCAATGTGCTTCGTCCTTGAGTGCATGATAGGATTTTTGGATATATTAATTGCACTTGTATTATCACATAAAAAGGGAATCTTATGTATTTCAACACCAAAGTCTTGAAGTTGTTGCTTCAACCAAAGACTTTGTGCACAACATCTTCCAACAGAGATGTATTCAGGTTCAGCAGTGGATAAAGTAACACATGATTGCTTCTTGCAGTACCAAAAGATCAAAGAGCTTCCTAACAAGTGGTATGTTCCACTAGTAATTTTTCTATCTAATTTTCACTTTGCAAAGTCAGAATCAGAATATCCAATTAAATTGATAGTTGTACCTTTTGGATACCATAGTCCCACTTTTGGTGTAGACTTGAGATACTTTAGGATTCTTTTGACTACTGTTAGATGAAATTCTTTGGGATTTTCTTGATATCTAGCACACAAACAAACACTTAACATAATGTCAGGTCTACTTGCAGTTAAATATAGCAAAGAACCAATCACTCCCCTATATTTGGACTCATCAACACAAGATAGGTAGATGTTGCCATTGGTGTTGCAACATCCTTGCAACTTTCCATTTCAAACTTCTTGATCATTTCCAGACAATATTTTGTTTGACTAAGGAAGGTTTCATTCTTCATTTGCTTGACTTGTAATCTTAGAAAGAATGTAAGCTCCCTCATTATTGACATCTCAAATTCACTCTGCATTGAGACAGAAAATTCTTTGCACATTGATTGATTAGTTGAACCAAATATAATGTCATCCACATAAATCGAAACTAACAATATATCCTTTTCTCTTCTTTTGATGAACAATGTTTTATCAACCTGTCCTCTTGTGAAAGATTGTTCAAGCAGAAATTTGCTTAACCTCCCATACCAAGATCTTGCTGCTTGTTTCAAACCATATAAAGCTTTTCTTAATTTGAAAACATGGTTAGGATGCTTGTAATCAGTAAATCCAGGAGGCTGGTCTAAATATATTTCTTCATCTATGTAACCATTCAAAAATGCACTTTTAACATCCATTTGAAACAATTTAAAGTTCATCAAGCAAGCATATGCAAGTAATAACCTAATGGCTTTTAATCTAGCAACAGGAGCATAAGTCTCATCATAATCAATGGTTTCCTCTTGGTTGTATCCCTTAGCCACCAATCTAGCCTTGTGTCTAATTATGATCCCATCCAGCTTGTTTTGAAAAACCCATTTTGTGCCAATAGGAATATGAGTAGACAGTCTATGAACTAATTCCTAAACTTGGTTTCTTTTGAATTGATTCAATTCATCATGCATAACTGTTAACCAATGTTCATCCAGCAAAGCTTGATCAACACATTTTGGTTCAATTTGAGAAACAAAATCCATATCACAACAAACATTTTTTAGAGAAGATCTAGTAGAAACTCCCTTGGATACTTCACCAATTATGTTGTCAAAGGAAAGATCTTTAGTAGTTCTCCAATCCTTGTGCTTTTGTAAAGGAGTTAAATGATTTATCTCATCATTTGGTTCAACTTTTTCTTTTTCATTCAAGTCATTAAGTTGCAGAAATTCTTCACTTGGTCCTGCATCAATATCACACTCCAAATTCTCCTTGGAAGGGTTAGTCTCATCACATATTACATGGACAGATTCCTCAACATATAATGTTCTTTTATTAAAGATTCTATAGGCTTTACTTTGTAAGAGTAACCAAGAAAGATTGCTTCATCAGTTTTAGAATCAAATTTACCAAGAGAATCTTTACCATTATTTAAAACAAAGCACTTGCAGCCAAAGACTCTAAGATGAGATATATTTGGTTTCCTTCATTTGTATAACTCATACGGGTTTTTTCTTTAAAATGGGCCTTATGAGAATCCTATTCAAAGTATAACAAACTGTACTTACAGCATCTGCCCAAAAGTGCTTAGGTAAGTTTGTTTCATTTAGAAGTGTCCTTGCACCTTCCTCAAGTGATCTATTTTTCCTCTCCACAACACCATTTTGTTGGGGTGTTCTTCGAACTAAAAAATTGTGATTAATTCCAAACCCTTCACAAAACTTTTCAAAATGTTCATTTTGGAATTCTCCACCATGATCACTTCTAATTGAAATAATATTACAAGCTTTTCATTTTGAATCATCTTAGCCAATTTTCTAAAAGCTATGAATGCATCACTCTCGGATCTTATGAATAAAGTCCATGTATATTTTGAATCATCATCTACAATGACAAGCCCATAGAAATTACCTCCCAAGCTCATAGTTCTAGAAGGACCAAATAAATCCATATGAAGCAACTCAAGGGGTCTAGAGGTAGAAACAACATTTTTACTTTGAAATGAGTTCTTTGTTTGTTTACCTCGTTGACAAGCTTCACAAATTTTATCCTTTTCAAACTTAAGCTTAGGCAATCCCATCACTAGTTCTTTTGTTACAAGCTTGTTCATATAACGCATGTTAATATGACTAGCTCTTCTATGCCATAACCAAGTTTCATCAATTTTACTTATGAGGTAGCTAGTGTTATGTATGAATGCATGATCAATGGATAAAACATAAATGTTACCCTTTCTTTTGCCAACATGGATAACTTCATCACTTTGACTATCACATATCAAACAACAATTGTTGTTGAAGAAGACTTTGAACCCTTTGTCACATAGTTAATTTATGCTTAGGAGATTATGTTTCAATCCATCAACATATAAGACATTTCTTATCATTGTCTTAATGTTGTCTCCTATGTTTCCTTCTCCAATTATTTTGCCTTTGTTATTATCCCCATGGGTAACAAATCCTTCATTTCTTAGTATTAAATTTGTAAGCATGGATATGTCACCTGTCACGTGCCTAGAGCAACCACTATCAAGATACCATATTGATGATTTTGCTCTTAGACACACCTGTAAAATTCAAATCAAGTAGCAAAGAAAGGTACCCAATTGATGTTGAGTCCATAGGGGTTAGCTACTTTCTTCTTCTTTTGAACCCAAATACATTCTCCATTAGGCAAATATTATTTTCTAGCATAGCATTTAAAAGATGTATGTCCTTTCTTCATACAATAGTTACATGTTACAATATTTGATGAATTCCTTAAGTAGGTATTTTGACTGATCTTTGAATCATATAAATTCTTTTGATTCTTCTATTTTGGTGGTACAAATATAGTTTTGCCAAAAGACTTTGAGCCTTGTTTGTAACCCAAACTAGAAGTATCTCCAGCATATTTTTGCATACTTATCATTTCAGCTAAGTTGCATCTACCTTTGTAAAAAGATCAATCAAATCACTATTCTTAGATATAACATGTACTTTTCTCCTTGACTTCTTTTGAAATCATCAAATTCGTTTTGTAACGTATTGTATTTATCTAGTTTAGAGAATGAAGATGTACATGTGCACCCATTTGTCTTGTAACTTGAAAGAAGTTTTTCATTTTCTTCTTTCAATTTACAAACTTCACTTTGCATTTCAACAAGTTTGGTGATGTGTCATCTTAGATTTCCTTTTAGCCTATTATTTGACTTTGCTAGATTTTTAGCCTCTTCATGAATTCATGGAAAGCATCAACAATATTATCATATTCAGAATTTACCTCGGATTCAGCACTAGAGAATTCTTCATCATCACTTATTGTTGAAGTGAGACAAACATTAGCTTTTTCATCATCTTCACTAGCTGATCCGAAAGTAGTTGATTCATGTCTTCCCATGAAATGTATGCCTTCTTCATTTTCCATTCCCTTTTTACCTTCCTCTCACCTTGTTGCTTCTTCAAGAATATCGAACATTCAGATTTGATATGTCCAGGCTTTCCACATTCAAAGCAAGTAAAGTTGGTAGAGGTGTTACTGTCATTTTTCTTGTTGAACTTTGTGAACTTTTTGTTCTTTTTCATTCTCATGAATTTGCTGAACTTTTTGACAATCAGATTCAAGTTTTCATCTTCATCTTCTTTACTTGAATCTTCTTCTTTCTCAATTTTAGAGGATGCAGCTTTCAAAGCTATGCTTACCAAATATTGCAACCATGGACATCTTGGATAAATCTTTGGATTCCTTGATTACTATTGAAAAATATAATGAACACTTGTACACATAACCAAGAGGAGGGTAAATTGGTTTTACACCAGAGTTTTTAAAATTTCCTTTCAAAATGCTACAGCGAAAGACTTTCAAAAAGGATTGTATCTTTTAAAAACAATTAAGAAAACAATTTCTTCACATTCTATTTCACAAAAAATTTTTTCTTAACCAAAAACTTCACCTTAACCAATCAAACCACTTTAGTGTTATGACCAATCTTGTAATATGAACAAAAACTTAATACTTCAAGAACAATATGAAGATAAACAAAAATATTCAAACACACAAGATTTATACTGGTTTATCTCTCAACCCCAGAGGCTACATCCAGTTTTCTTCTAACCAACACTTGGTTAGAGTTCCACTATAACAAATATAATATCTTTACAAGCTTATAAATGAAAGATTGGGCCTTGAAGCCTAAAGGCATGTGAGAAGAAAAACAAAATTTTCAAAGCGGAAACACACATACCATTCAAGAATCATTCTTTAGGACATAGATGTTACCTTGTTTATATTCGAAATTGATGATCAAGAATAGGCTTGAAGATACAAGCCCTCTAATGTTGATCCACACCACTTCTTGTCAAGACTCAAGAACACTTCTTGAATGCCACCA
>PYAF01001741.1:0-21868 GCA_007407185.1 Glycine tomentella | reverse complement strand
TATTTCCAACTTGTCAGAGACTATTCAGGTTTCAAATTGAAACCTCTAAACCACTAATTAATCTTCTAAACTAATATAGTCCATATCTAATTTTAAATACCATGACATTTCTTGACAGGTAGCTAATCTGGTTGGATTTGTGGTTGGACCAAGTGGCATTAATTGGTTGCTGAATTCCATTTTTATTTCAGTGGCAATGCTGTTGTGGCCATGCTAGTTTATGTAATTATAAAACAATTTTTTGCTGGTTGCCATTTATAAATGATCTTGTGGTTGACATTTATAATTGCTGACTTTGTATAATGCTATGATGAATATAATAAATTGCATTTATAATATTGCTATGTTGAATCAAATTTTTTAACAGGTGCATAAAATAAAATTTCACGTTTAAAAAAAAAATTTAAAATACAACAAACAAAGTCGGTTTTACTGAAAACCGTCTTTGTAAGTTCACCTACAAAGACGGTTGATGGAAAAACCGTCTTCTTTTCTACTATTTAAATAAATAAAAAATGAAAATTAGGAGATACAAAGACGATTTTTCCAAAAACCGTCTTTGTAAGTTCACCTACAAAGACGGTTCCTGGAACAACCGTCTTTGTATGTAATATTTAAAATAATACAAAAAAAAATAGTAGAAACAAAGATGGTTTTTGGAAAAACCGTCTTTGTATCTACTTTTTAAAAAAATTAAAAAATTAAATTACGAGAAACAAAGATGGTTTTTCAGAAACTGTCTTTGTTAGTCAACTTACAAAGACGATTTTGCTAAAAACCGTCTTTGTATCTTCTTTATAGAAAATAAAAAAATATAAAATGAGGAGAAACAAAGACAGTTTTTCCAACAACTGTCTTTGTAGGTTAACATACAAAGACGGTTTTTGGAAAAACCGTCTTCGTATCAACTTTATTAAAAAATTAAAAAAATTAAATTACGACAAATGAAGACGGTTTTTTGAAAACTGTCTTTGTTAGTTAACTTACAAAGACGGTTTTGTTAAAAACCGTCTTTGTATCTACTTTTTTTTTAAAAAAAAAAATACGTCGGAGAAACAAAGACGGTTTGGTGTAAAACCGTCTTTGTAACACCCCATACAAAGACGGTTTTTGTAGTAACCGTCTTTGTTTGTCTAAAAAAAAAAAAAAATGAAGACGGTTTTTAGAACCGTCGTTGAAGGGTCCGGCTTACAACGACACGCGCATAAATGACGGTTCTAGAACTGTCATCGTAGGGGGTCTAGAACCATCGTCGTTTGTCCTGTTTGTAGTAGTGAGATAAGAAATTCAGGTCAACAAATCACAAGTTTAAGTTGTTTTTCCTTAAATACACAAAGTGTATTAAGTTTCAAACTCAAAGCATACTTTGATTTCTTATCATTTCCAAAGATATTGGCAAGAGAAGATTTTGAGTTTTTATTCAGTTAATATTATTTTAATATATTTAAATTTTATTTGATATTAATCATTTCATTTTTCATACTAACATGTTTAAATTTTACACTCGATCCAGACATGATAGGTCATGTGATTAAGAAGGACAATCTAAAAGAGATAAATACAAACTTGGGAAAGAAAAAGATAATTGACATCATCCTTGAAGATTCAGAGTATTTTTTTAACTTCTTATATTTTCTTTGCTTTTATAGTTTAAATGAAACCTATTATTTTATTGACTAATTAAATTACACAACATGTGTTAGAAAATGATGTTGTATTAACTAATGAAGCCTGTTTATATAGTTTTAAAATGCAAGTATTATATTTTGGCTAACACTAAATTCTAATGACAGCATTACTTATACTAAATTCATTAGTTTTACAGCATAGTTTATTTACTAAATTATTTAGACAAATGGGATGCGAAACAAACAATACAAGGTGTCATAAATAATGCCACGACAAAGGCAGAAATTCAACCTCTCTCAAATGAAGTAGAAATATCTTTGGAGAACAATGATAATTGCAATAACAAAAATTCATTGATAATCACATAATGTATCGAATTCAGGTGATTAAATTTACAAATAATTTTGTGTTTTTCAATCATATTTTAACAATAATTAACTACTAAATCTAAAATATTCTACATGTTTTATTGGTACTAGGGATATTGGAGATGCTATATGGGAATGTGAATTTTGCTCAGCAAAATGTGGTATGCCGAGAGGATACAAAAACAATGGAAACCTAAGAAACCAAAATTTGGCCTCTCTTGCATGCAAGGAAAAATCAAATTGGAAAACCATTAACCACCACCTCAAATTTTAAAGGATTTGTTTCAAAATAACGATACGAAGAACATGTTGTTTTTAGAGAACATTCATTCATTCAATATGATGTTATCCTTTACTTAGGTAGGTGAAAAAATAGACGTTTCCAAAAATGACAAAAGTGCACCTCCTATGTTTATCATGAATGGTGAGAATTATCATAGCATTAGAAGTTTCCTCCCTCTTCCTGATAGATAACCAAAGTTTGCACAACTTTATATATATGACATCGATAATGAAATATCAAATAGAATGTATGTAGTTGGATAAGTTTTTAGTTATTAAATATTTCAATCATTTTAGGGATTTTATTATTATTATTATTATTATTATTATTATTATTATCATCATCATTTGTTATATTTATTTCTCATTATTTTCATATGGGATAGGCAAAGATTCATCTATATTAAAATAGACAATCATTAATGATAGCAAGAATTGCTTGATGAGGTAAACCTGTATGTTAAAAATTAAAGAATGCTTCGTGATAGAATTCAAGCTAATGGTGTCAATGTTATAAAGCTGAGAATTATAGGTAAAAGAGGAATACAAGGAAGAACATTTCGACAACATGTAAAAGAACTTTCTTACCATCAAGTTTTATCAGGAAGGGCACCCTATATGTTTCAAAATTATTAGGATGTCATGACAATTTGTTCTTGGGTGGGATATCCATATTTATTCACATTTTTACCTACCATCAAAAGTGACCAGAAATAACTAGAGCTATTGAAAGACATGGTCTGAAATCTGAAGATAGACCTAACTTAATATGTAGAGTTTTCAAAATAAAAACTTAATCAACTGATAGAAGAAATAAAGCAAGGAAATATATTTGGAACTATTAATACAGGTATTTAATAACTTCATATTTTATTAGTTATTAATTTCATGTTTGACAATTCTTTAAATTGACTTTACTAATTCTATTTATTTATTGCAGTTGTTTATACAATTGAATTCCAAAAACGAGAACGATCACATGCCCATATTTTGGTTTTTTTGCAACAAAATTACAAGCATCCAAACCCATCTGATATTGACAAAATAATATATGCTAAAGTTCTATATCAAAAACAACATCCACATCTTTATAAGATTGTATGAGCAATGTATAATAATCTAGGTTTCTAAAAAAAATAAAATTCTGGTGGCCTGCCTGGAAAGTGGCGTGATTAGCATCAGATGCGGCGCCGTTAGCGCCAGGATGGCGCCAGTAACGTCAGAAGTGGCGCTAACAGCGCCAAAAGTGCGCCAGAAAGCCAATTTCTCTAGAATTTGGCGCGGTTAGAGCCAGTGTGGCGCGATTAGTGCCAGGACGCGGACTGAGACACTATAAATGGCCCATTGACTGGGGCACTATAAATGGCCCATTTGAGCATTTTCTGGCCAAAAACTTCATCTTCCCCCTTCTCCATTTTCCACCATTGTTGAGCTTGGGAAGCTTCATACCCACTCAACCATTGACCAAAACACTTCCTTCCAACATGAAAGTTGAAGGAAAACATCCAATGAGCTAGATCCCAACCTCCATTTCCCTTAAAAACCATCAAACAGAGAGATCGTTTTCTCAAGGGAACTTTACAAAGTTTGAGTTTGGAGGGGAAAGAAGGCGTTTTAAGGACACTCAAGCTTGGAGAAGTTGTCCTCTAGCCTTCCTTGTCGATTTAGAGGTAAGAAACTCGAATTCTACCATTTATTTAAGAATTTGTTCTTGAGGTGAATAGTGACCCTTTTGAGTTAGAGCTGAAATTAGGCTTGGGTCCTTTGGAAAAGTATGCTTAGGAGGTTGTTGTGATGAAGGATTAGCCTTGAAATATAATTTTCATGGACTTTGGAACTTGGCTTTAAGAAATGTATGAGTAGGATGAATGTTGGTTAGATTGATGATATTATGATGTGTATAAGCCTTTGTGCCTTCACAAGATGTGTTTAGGAGGCTATATAAACAGTGAATATGTGTTGAAGTAATCGTTTTAGCCATATTGATAATCATTGAGAATTGTCATGGATAGAGTATTGAACTCTTTGAATTGGCTTATGCAGAGTCTTAGGGAGACTCTAGTGCCTTGGTTAGGCCGAGATAGATCCTGTTGAGGGTTTGTAAGTCACTGGTTAGGTGACTAGTTCTTGTAGCTTAGAAAAAGAGGTTTAAATGGAAAAGAATAACATTTCTTTTCATTCTAACGATTGAGAATCGTTAATGATTATTTGTATGCCTTTATGTAGGGCGTGATACAGAGATTGTTGGTGGTTGTGACCATGAAGCCGGGAGAGCTAGTGTAGCGCTTAGAGCAGGTAAGCTCTTTGTTCTTGGGAGTGTTTCCCATTGACTGTGTTCCACCATACTCTGAGAGAGTGATGGTTATTGTTTGTCATGATACATGTGTATTGAAATTGTGTGTTACTGCTTCTTATTGAGAACATGTATATGATGTACATTGTGATGATATATTATGTGATTGTTAAGATGCTCTGGCCAATACAATAGACTAGTTATGGACTTCCTTTAGAAATGTTCCCTTAAGTGGATGATCTTTTGTTGGTAGTGCCATGTGCATCTAAGAGAATGTGTCCTTTAGTGGATGATCTTTCTCAGACATTGATGTGCGTCCAAGAGAATGTGCCCTTTAGTGGATGATCTTTCTTAGACATTGATATAAGTCCTGAGGAAATGTGCCCTTCAGTGGATGATCTTTTTCAGGCAATGATATATATATATATATATATATATATATATATGCGCTATATCGGTGTTACATTCTTGATGTTGGTAGTGCCCAACGGAATGACACTTTTGTTGTGATATACATCAATGTTATATGTGTGTGTGTGTGTGTTATATTTGTGTTGCATTCCTGATGTGGTAGCACCCAACGGAATGACACATGTGTTGTGATACACATGTGATGTATTTTATGAGAGCCATGATGGCTAGATGGTGTGATGCCAATTTTGATGCTATATGTCATGGAAGTGAACCAAGGGGAGGAGAGACCTCCAAGAACCCTGAGTTTACTGAGATTTTTATCTCATCCCGTGTGTGGGGATTATGTTTGCAGGTGATGCTCAGCGAGCGGATGATGGATCCCAGGGCAAGAGGCCCGAGTAGGGAATTGGTTCGGTGTGAACCTTAGGCATATATTTTGAGAGTATGTTGGCTCCACGTTTTGATTATGCTTGTATTATTGTACCCTCAGAGGGAAGATACACAATTGATATATAAATTGTGTATATGTTATATACTATGAAAAAAATCACATACATAATGTAAATATAGTTTGTTATTGATGTATGATAACGTCATTTTGGTATTTGCTTCCGAATTGTTTAGCTTTGATTAATTATTGCGCTTAACGACCATAATTGAATGTTAATGAACCGGATGCATAACAGGTGTTATACAATGATGATTCATGGACCATGTGGTGTACTAAATAGAAGATCTCCTTGCATACAAAAGGGTAAATGCATACAATATTTTCCAAAGAAGTTTTTTGACAAGATAACTTTTGATGTAGAAGGTTATCCTTTGTATAGAAGAAGAGATAATGGTCAGGTGATTAGAAAAGGTGACATTGAAATTGATAACAAGTATGTTCTCCCTTATAATAGTTATCTTCTTCTAAATATAACACAGATATAAATGTTGAGTGGTGTAACCAATCATGATCTATAAAATTATCTCTTCAAATATGTCAACAAAGGTCATGATCGATAACTGCCACCTTCTATGATAATGCAACTACACAACATGAGTATCAAATTGTTGATGAGATGAAAATGTACTATGATTGTAGATATTTCATGTGAGGCAACATGAAGAATATTTTTTTTTGACATTCACCATAGAGAACCTATTGTTGAGAGATTTTCATTCCATATACTAGGCCAACATGTTGTTATGTATGAAGATGCTATCATTGAATATGTTGTTTGTAAGGCAAAAAATAACACATCTATGTTTTTGGCATGGATAAATGCAAATAATTTAATCCTGAAGGTAAAAATATTTTTTATGCTCAGTTTCCATCTCAATTTGTTCAGAAGTAGAAAGAAAATCAACGGTGTCCTATAAAAAAAGAACCATAGTTGAAAGATTACACTTTATTCCTCTAGGAGGTGGAGAGTTTTATTGCTTAAGGATTTTGCTTAATTATTCAAGAGGAGCACAATTATATTCTGATACCATAATAGTTAATAATGTCCTTTATCCCACGTTTAAGGATGTTTGCTATGTATTAGGTTTGTTAAATGATGATCAGGAATATATTGATGCTATTACTGAAGCAAGTTATTGGGGATCAAGATCTTATTTGAGAAGATTATTTGCCACATTACTTTTGTCAAATAAAATGTCTACATCAGGATGTGTTTGCATATGATTTGGAAATATTTAAGTGACGATTTTTTATTCACAAAGATTGAATCTTCAAATCAATGGTAATTATTATAACTTTTTTTTCAATGTTTTGTTTCCTTTCTATTTTAATATAATATAATTTACTAATTTAACTACATTTTTTTCATGACAGATTTAGTGTTGACAACTGAAGAATTGAAAAATAATACTCATAGAAATGGAAAAATTGTTACAAGGTAGCAATAAAGTTTGTTTTATTTTCCTCCCGTGTCTATTCTAGAAATTTCATCCAGATCTTAATCTCAAAATCGACTTTTTATGATGAATTGAATTGTGACAAGAATTTTCTTAAAATTGAACCCAATCAATTGTTGTCCACAATGACAGCTGAGCAATGAGACATATATCATACAATCATGCTTAGCACAAATTCAAATATTGGAGGATTTTTTTTCCTTTATTGTTATGGAGGGATATGGAAAACTTTTCTTTGGATAGCTATTTCTATTGCATTTAGATCTAAAAGAGAAATTGTTTTAACTGTTGCATCCAGCATAGTAGCTTCTTTGTTGATTCCAGGTGGAAGAACAACCCATTCAAGATTTTATATTTCAATCAATGTCAATGAAGGTTCTACTTGCAACATAAAGCAAGGTACTCCTTTAGCTAAGTTAATCTCAATGACTAAACTCATAATTTGGGATGAAACTCCTATGACTCATAGACATTTTTTTGAAGTTGTTGTTTTAATATTAAGATATATTAAGATTTTCTAATAGGAAAAAATCACATCTTTCATTTGGAGGAAAAGTTGTAGTTTTTAGAGATTTCAGACAAAAACTTCCAGTCATACCAAAGGGAACAGGTTAAGATGTGGTTAATGCAAGTAGTAATGCTTTCATATCTTTGGCCTTTATATAAAGTTCTAACCTTCACAAAAAACATGAGACTTCAATGTGGAACTTCAATTGAAGATGTGACTCAGGTGAAACAATTTTTAGATTGGGTATTGGGTATTGAAAATGGTACAATTGGTGAAATAACTGATGAAAATACTACCATTGGCATACCATTTGATACAATTATTGACAATATAGGAGATTGTCATGCATATATTGTCAACAACATATACCCATCACTTTTGAAAAATATTACATACCCATCTTTCTTCCAGCATAAAGCTATTTTGGCCCCAATTAATGACATTGCTCATGAGTTAAATGAATACATTATGTCATTGATTCCTGGTGAAGCAAATACTTGAGTTTGGATACACTCTGTTCAACAAATGGAAATGTTGATACACCATATGACGTACATACTCCAGAGTTTTTTTAATACAATTGTTGCATCCAGACTTTCCAACCATAAAGTAAAGCTTAAGATTGGTTTTCCCATAATGCTATTAAGAAATATAGACCAATCTTCAGGCTTACGTAATGGTACTAAACTCATTGTCACCCAAATGAAAAGTCATGTTTTGGAAGCAAAAGTCATTTCTGGTAGCAACTTTGTAGAAAAGGTGTTCAGACTAGAATTCATTTTCAATTTCAGCATAAGCAAATTCCAGTAGTGGTTTCCTTTGCAATGACAATTAACAAAAGTCAAGGAGAATCACTAAAAAATGTAGGAATTTACCTTTCAAGGCCAGTTTTTTCACATGGACAACAGTATATGAAAATATCAAGGGTTACAACACGTGCATGATTAAAAATTCTCATATGTAATGAGGAGGAATATAATTCAAATATCACCTCAAAATATTATTTATTAATAAGTCTTTCAAAATCTAAATTAGGTACTATTACTACATACAATTCCTTATCATATATTTCTTATATATTCTCATATAATATTTGAACATTTATTAATTTTTAATTTTATTATTCTTATTTTGTGTAAACTTCAACATTAATTTGTAGATTCACTTGGATAGGGAAATGCAACGTCACATTGGAAAATAAATATCTTTGTTAAACATGTTGCGACAAAGGTTTTCTTTATTTAAAATCTTATAATATAATTCATCTAATATTTGTACTTATAAAATAATGTTACATAACTATTTTAATGGTTATTTTCGTTACTCAATTGTTTGGGACATGTGAAGAATAATTCAAGATGTATGTATATATTTCAACAATTTAAATACATTTTGTACATACAATTATTGTCTTGTTAACAAAAACACATGTTATGATACTTTTATTAAGTATGACTATTTTATTTTTAAATTATTATATGTTAAAATACATTAATTTAACAATACACTTTAACTGATTATCGCATGCAACGCACGGATCAAAACCTAGTTAATAAGTAAAAGGATATATTATATAAAAAAAGTGAAAAGAGATACAAGTAATGTTCCTTTCATGTGACCACATGTCATATATCTCAAAGAAAATAAAAGAAGTACCAACAAAATAAATCATTGTATTTGATTAAAATTTGATAAAAGATATTTTATCGTAGGTAAGTGTTATATAGAAAGAGAGTTTGTTTCTAATTAGCCAATATTACTCTTAACACCCTATAAGGTAATAATGATATCACAATTATCTCCTTGAATTACAATAGCAAAGAAAGAAAGAAAAACATACACTGATATATATATATATATATATATATATATATATATATATATATATATATATATTATGGCACAAAAAGATGGAAGCCCAAACTAGCTAGTGGATTGTGTTATAGAATGAAGCCCTTAAGGGACTTGTGTTAATTATACCTCCTTTCCTATCTTTTCCCCATTTGCTAAAATGCTCTTTTAATTTTCAATTACACTCCAAAGATTTCTTTTTGAAAAGAAGCTCATTCTTAAGGGATTTGTATTTTATTTTTTTATTTTTTTTGTTGGAAGTAAAGTATCTCCACAGCCGAAAGTCATAGGACTAACCCTCAAGTGAAATAGATCATGGAAGTAGATTTTGTAGTTCTCTGTACTCACGACAAGTGAATCAGAATCCTGTCATCATGCTTAAGGAACTTAGTCATCTATTAACTACGTTGAACGTTGTTGGTTTTATTTATTTTTTAATTAATTAGGTCCTTGGTTAAAATGATATCTATCTTTGTATTAAAATGATTGTCAAATGTAAATAAAAAGATCACCAAATTACGTTTTAATACAAAACATAAAATAATTTTAACATGTGAAAACGGAGAAAATAATTAATTATATGCACAAATTGTTACATGCTTCTAATTAAAATATAAATATCACTAGAGGAAGAAACATGAATAAATTCAATCTGAAAAAAATAATCAAATTCAATTAGATCTAACATATTGTTACATGCTTGTTTTCCATAACATTTTGTTAGTTTGGATAGTGTTGTGTTACATTTGGTGTTGCGGCTGTGCTAATTTTTTAACTTGTTAAATTATCATCAACATAAGAGATTTGATGATACTATAATTAATTTTTTTAGTAATCCTACAAAATTTGTTTAATTTTATGACAATATAATATTATACATATTATTCTAACCTTAAGCACACTGTATCCTTCAGCTATTGTTCACTTTTGCACTGGTTTAACTCTCTCGATTTTATCCTTAAAAGGCTAAAAGATATGAAACCAAAAATATATACATTTATATTTACAAATAAAATATGTTAGTGTAATCACTACAAGAAAAATGCCTAATACCTACAGACATTTTTACCTACACATATCAATTAGTGCAAGTAAAATTCAAAAATACTTTTGCCTATAATTATTTAATATAGGTTAAACTCAAAGACTTATACCTATAATTTTTTGTATAAGTAAATCTTGGTAAAATGTAAAAAGATTTCTACCTACAATTAGGTGTTGTAAGTAAAACCCAATAGAAACTTATACCAACGACCAATTATAGGTAAAATAAAAAATATTTAACCTCATTCCTCTTCAATTCTTCCCTTCTGAACCCCAAATGCTAGTCATGGATACAAAGAGGGACGCATCCGAATTGTAACATCCTCAAATTTTTGTTATCTTGAGCTTGTATTCATGTTTAAATTAATTATGGAAGTGTGATGATAGTTTGATACAAGAAGGATATGATAAAGCTAATGAATTCAAGTGACAAATTTAGAATTGTTTAGTATGTATCTAGTTGTGATTAGTAAAATTAAGGAAGAAACATACCCTAGCACATGAAAGATGTGAACTAGGAGCTTAAGATCACCTAAGAAACTACCTTAGTAACACAACACTACATGAAGTACACTTGGAATAAAATAAAAGAAACAAAAGCCAAAAACAAAGCAAGCTTTACATGAGAATTTCTAAGCTATGTGGAAGTGAAAATGCTTGTTTTGGCAATGTGTACACACTTAGAAATTAAATGTTCATCCAAGCTTAGGACCAATTAGAATTTGCTTCTTGAAGGCTCCAATTCCACGTGCTATAGACAACTTTAATTAAAGATAACATGGAATTTAATGAATAAGGACAAAGCTTCTAAGATTTTTACCTTAGGTAATAATTATTTAGTTGAATTAGGACTAAACTAACCTCTAACTTAGTTAAATCCTAACTAATTCACTTAATATAAATAAATTAGGACACCACAAAAATTCTGCACGTAGAAGCTAGCTCCAAAGGGCACGGCCAATTGCATTCTCCCTTGTACTTTGCTATTATTTTCACACTTTCTCCTTGTTTCCTAACAACCGTGACCTATATTCTCTTGTCCTAAACTTGTATTCCTTTCTTTTCTCAAAATTTAAATTATCCTAAGACCTATCTCTTTCAAAGAATTAAAGGATACAACCACTACTTGGAAGATTTGGACACAAGTTTACATAAAGTATGCTAGGCTCTTTAATTAAAGGTTTATTTGGACTAATCTTTATGTGCAATGGTGCAAATTTATGGATGACCCTAGTAGGCTGAATTTTCAGATCATTAAAGGGTAATGTTTGGACTTGATTTTGATGAAATTTGGACTGTTTGCTTATATATATATATATATATGTTGGAACTGTTTAAAATTAATTTTAAGAAGTGGTTGAATGGTATGCGGATAAAAGGTTTAATTACTTAAGTGGTTCAGTTTTGATGATTAAGTAATAGGGTGGTAAGTTGAAAAGAAAATAAGGTCTTGGCTAAATTCTAATATTTCCTGTGAAGATGTAAAGGAATTAGAAATTATTTGGAAGGTATATTATGAGTTACTAGCTAGATTACTAACATGTTGTCTTTAACTTGAGGGAATTATTCTTGCCATGCACAAGTTGGCAAAAGTTTGATTGAATAAGGTGTGGTAGCCGAGCCATACATTTGGTATATTCTGATGTTTGTGGTGAAATTTTTCCATGAGGTTGTATGTATTTGCCCATGGATTGTATTACTGATGAAAATGATGGATTTTATGTGATGATATATATATTGGTTCATGTTTCTTAGTTCAATACGAGATTTGCAAAACAAAATCTGATACTACATCCAGTACGAGTGTAGGGACCAGGTACAAAAACATGGAATTGATCATGCATTATTTACGCAAGACGACCACAGTGATACAACATACAGTACGATATGTAGAGACCATGTTTACTCTGGAATTTCATCATGCATACATGTTGTTTAAATGATTATTTATTGATGAATTACTAACATACTAACTTATTTGATGGTTTAGTTTTGCCTACTAAGAAGTTATATTTCTCACTAGATTTGTCTCATTTTTTTGTATAGATGACAACAATGATCATTTTCCTGGATGCCTTGGACTGGTGGTGGTACAGAGATGAAGATAGAAACTGCTACATTTTTACCATGCACCCTGTTATCCATGTTTATGTATATTTTGAAACCCATTTTCTTGTATCAGTTCTGAGTGACATGTTTAATCCTAACAATCCATTCCTTCAGTTTGCACACTCCTACCCTAATCCACCAATGGAACCTATCAACATCTCTTCTAGCAACCATAACGTGTATCCTCCCTTCGTACAAGGTTATGGAGGAAACATGAATATGAACAACGAGTCGGATGCTGAGGAGAGTGTTGGGGAAAATTTCTGAACAAGTGTTACCTTGATGTATGAAGTATAAATAAGGATCATATCGAGAAAATATATGGCTAATGGGTTTCCTAGTACTCTTATGTTTTAGGGTATAGAAATTATGGTGAATGTATAACCTTTATCTTTTGTATGTTAACTAGGGACTATGGTTGTGTATGGTGAAACTCTTAACTTGTCTTAAAAGGAATGATGTATGATGTAGCAAATATCAGATTATGTTTAATGAATTAGGATTACAACTTACAAAACTTATACGTATTAAATTTTTTTACTAATATACATTCCTTAAAAATAAACAATAATAAAAATTATCTAGAGATATATTAGGTCGTTACAATTTTGGTACTAGAGCCGTTCTTCCTGATAGGGCCTAAGGGAAATGGACTGACTATGTTCTTTTGTGTACTCTGAGTGTGAAAATTGAATGTTTATGTGTGATTGTTTGTGTTGAATTCTAATGCACTTTACTTTATATTGAGCCTGATCACCTCAGTAATTTTGTGAAAGTGAATAGGAATTCATGGCTATTAGAAGAACAAGAGGAAGAGCAATAACACAAGTTAGTGGCAACAGTGAAGAAATAAATATTCTTCAGGAAATCTCGGCAGCTATGCAAGAGCAAGCGGTTGTTGAAAATCAACAAGTTGCGGCAGCTACTCAAATGATGGTGCAATTGAACCATAATAATAATAATAATAATCATGATAGTAACAACAACTCTAGTCAAGATAATAATAGGACGCACGTGACTAATTTAGAATATCATAAGTTTGCTGGGTTTAGATAGTCTAATCCACCAGTACTTAAGGGAACCTTTAATCCAGATATGGCTGAAGAATGGATTAAAGAAATAGAAAAGATATTTACTATTTTAGACTGTTCTGATCAGCAGAAAGTAACTTATGCTACATATATATTACAATCTGATGCTGAGTATTGGTGGAATAGCCACAAGGAAGTTTTGGCAGGTAATGGAGTAGATATCACATAGGAGGTGCTTAAAACAACATTCTATGGGAAGTATTTTCCCATATCAGTGAGAAATGCAGTGAGAAATGCTATGGAGCTTGAATTTCTTAGGCTTCAACAAGGTAATAGTAGTGTGTTTGAATATATTGCTAAATTTGAAGAGTTAATAAAATTTTCCTCCACCTATTAGTATAACCTTGATGAGCACTAGAAGTGCATGAAATTTGAAGGAGGATTGAGGGAAGATATGTTGGAAGTAGTGGGACCCCTAGAAATTAGGGAGTTTGGTGTTTTGATAAATAAGTGTAGAATAATAGAAGAATATAAAATGAGGTCTAGTGAAAATAAAGAATCAAGTAATAATTTTAGGAAGAAATTAGGACCCCAGCCTTTTCAATTTAAGAATAAGTTTCAGCAGAGAAAGTTTTAGATAGGGCAAACTTCAGCCAAGGAATGTGACAAATGTCACAAGATCCATGGAGATAGGTCATGCCCTATAGCTCAGACCACCTGTTTTCGATGTGGAAAGACAGGACACCTGGCAAAGAATTGTCGTAGTGATGTTTAGTGTTACAGATGTGGAAAGATGGGACACTATGCTAACAATTGCAGAAGTGAAAAACCCTAAGGCACCACACGTCCTCAACAGACTGAAAGGGTTTTTACCATGAATGCAGCAAAGACATCTTGATCCGAAAATCTCATCGAGGGTAAGTGCATAATTAAAGATAAAATTTTAAATGTATTATATGATTCAGGTGCTATTCATTCTTTCATTTCTTATGACACTGTTATACAATTAAGGTTACCTTTATCTCAATTACCATATGATCTCTTAGTTTCTACCCCTATAGGTAAACCTATTACTACTAGTCAAATCTATCTTAAATGTGATTTTCAAATTGATAATAAATCTTTTTCTGCAAATTTGATTTGCCTTACTTTGACTGGGTTTAGTGTAATTTTGGGTATGGATTGGCTTGCAGCTAAACATGTATTGTTGGACTGTTCAAATAAAACCATTGTTTTACCTTCAGAAATTTAAGAAAATAGTCAAAACCAGTGTCTGTATTTGAACTTCATTGTTTCTTGTTCCAGTAAAAATGAATTTCACGGGTATGTGCTTTTATCAGCTAATGTAACTGAGTCAACTGATGAACGCTCAATATACCCGTGGTAAGAGAATATCCAGATGTATTTCTGGATGAGAGACCAGGGATAGCTCCAGAGAGGGAAATAGAACTTTCTATTGACCTAATTCCTGGATTTGGACCAATATCCATAGCACCTTATAGGATGTCCCCTCTAGAATTGGAAGAATTGAAAAATTAGATAGAGGAGTTGTTGGAGAAGAAATTTATTAGACCTAGTGTTTCACCTTGTGGAGCTCTGATAGAGTGATTTTAGTTAAATTTTTGTCTATCATTCTTAGCTTGTTTGACCTCTTTTTGGACTTTTATTTTTCCATTCTAATTCAATTTTTGACCTAGGCAAGTAAGTGGGCTTAATTGCTAATTGTAGCGTATTTTCGGATTTTTGCTCACTTAATGTATCTGACTTGTGCAGGGCCTATAGAATGCTACCGACCTCCAAATGGAGCGTTCTAGGAGTCCCTGGAAAGATAACAAAAAGACCTACAAGTTTGCTAGAAATAGCCCAAGGCCAATTCTGTCATTTTGAGGATCATTTTGAGCTTCGAAGTTAGCACCTCTGCATTTGTAATTTTGGGCTGCGAATTTGATTTTCACGGTTGTAAATAGTAAATAATTGGATTGTTGGGTTTGTTTATGGCCCATTCTATTTTCAGAACTTAGTCACGAATATATTAGTGACTTTAGTGAAACTTGGAGAACACACTTTACAATTCAATGAACAAGTTTTACATTTCTTTTATTTAGTTTTTAGAATCAAACGCTTGTTCTTCATTTTCTCTCATTTGTTCTTCATTGTTCTTCATCTTCTTCATTTCCATTTTGCTATTCTTCCATTTTTCTGCACTCATTTCATGGGGTTTTCCTTGGTGATCATCATGGAAGGCTAAATCATTAATCAATCCAAGGATCTAACTCAAGCAAGAGAAGAATTGGAGTTCCAGTTCGGTATTTCGAATTCTACTTGAATATTCACCTTCTTCTTCAATTTTTATTATGTTTTCATGATTATGAATGCATTTGGGATTGAAAGTGAGTTAGGATTATGGATTCATGTCCTAATTTCAAATGTTAATCACAAGATTAATTGAATGATAGTTCAGTTAGGGTTGTGATTTCAATTAATTTAGGAGTAGGATCGATTGAACTGCTTCTATTGAGATTGAATGAATGTTCATGATAGAATCAATTTATGGGAATGATGATGATTCAAATAGCTTGGGTTAGTGAATTGGATTGATGCTTCATAATCTATTTTACTTTACTCCTTGATAATCTTGTTAATTTCTGCATTGTTCTTTAATTTAGTTTGTGTTTTTGCATGTTTTACATTACGCATACCAACTGTTCGACAAAATCCCCCTTATAATTACCAATGATTTGAAGCTAGAACCATATTGATCGTGTCTCTGAGTCGACCTAGGTTAGCTCTGTGCTACAGAATTAGCTTAGTAAAATTGTTTTTGATGCGTCTCGACAACGTGTTATCAAGCTCCAGTATTGTTAGTGAAAAAGAAAGATGAGGGAATGAGGCTTTGTGTAGATTATAGGCAGCTTAATAAGATAGCCATTAAATATAAGTATCCATTGCCTAGGATAGATGATCTCATGGACCAGTTGAGAGGAGCAACAATATTTTATAAGATTGATCTTAGGTCAGGATATCATCATATTAGAGTTAAGAATGAAGATATTCCTAAAACTATATTTAGGACTCGATATGGGCATTATGAGTATTTAATGATACCTTTTGGATTAACTAATGCTCCAGCAGTTTTTATGGATTACATGAATAGAATATTCAAATCTTATCTAGATAAGTTTGTTGTAGACTTTATAGATGATATACTTGTTTATTCGAAATCAGAAAAAAAGCATGAAGATCATCTTAGAATAGTATTGCAGACACTTAGAGAAAATAAGTTGTATGCTAAACTATCTAAGTGTGAATTTTGGGCCAAGGAAGTAAAAATTTTAGGTCATGTTGTTTCTAAAGAAAGAATTTCGGTGGATCCAAGTAAAATTGAGATAGTCATGAATTGGGAGAGACCGACCACAGTAAATGAGATTAGGAGTTTTCTAGGATTAGCTAGTTATTATAAGAGGTTTATCAAAGGGTTTTCACAAATAGCTTTACCTCTGACTAGCTTGACTAGGAAAAATGTGCCTTTTGTATGGTCACCAGAATGTGAGAGGAGTTTTCTAGAATTAAGAAGAAGGTTGACTAGTACTCGAGCGTTAGTATTTCCAGATCCTCATGGTGCATTTGAAGTGTATTGTGATGCTTCAAAGAAAGGTCTAGGTTGTGTGTTGATGCAAAATGGGAATATGGTAGCATATGCATCAAGACAATTGAGACCCCATGAAGTTAATTACCGAACCCATGATCTAGAATTAGCAGCTGTTATTTTTGCTTTAAAGATCTGGAGACATTATTTATATGGAGTAAGGTTTGAAGTCTTTTCATATCATAAGAGTCTCAAGTACCTCTTTGACCAAAAAGAGTTGAACATGAGACAACGTAGATGAGTTAAATTTCTTAAGGATTATGACTTTGAGTTGAAATATCATCCAGGAAAGGTGAATGTCGTAGTTGATGCATTAAGTAGGAAATCTCTGCATGTATAGGATGATGATCAAGGAAATTGAATCAATAGAAAATTTAAAAAATCTTAAATTGGGATTTTCTGTTAATTCTAAAAGTATCATTTTGAGTCAAATACAAATCACTAGTGATTTCAAAGATCACATTAGACTAGGACAACAGAAAGATTCAGATTTTCAACAAATTTTAACTCAAGTCCAAGAAGAAAAATTGCAGGATTTTGATGTGAATAATGATGGGTTGTGAACTTATCAAAAGAGAATATGTGTACCCAAGAGCGATGGACTAAGAGAGAAAATTGAGTGAAGCTCACAAAAGTAATTTCACAATGCATCCTGGAATTACTAAGATGAATCATGATTTGAAGAGAATGTTTTGGTAGCCTGGAATGAAAAGGATATTGTAGAGTTTGTAGTAAAATGCTTAGTATGTCAAAAGGTAAAAATAGAACACAGAAACCTTCTAATACTTTGCAACATTTAGAAATTCCTCAGTGGAAATGGGAGAGTATATCTATGGATTTTGTGGTATGATTACCTAAGACTATTTCTGGTCACGACTCAATTTGGGTCATTGTAGATAGACTCACTAAGTAGCTCAATTTATACCTATTAAGATTTCTTATCCATTAGAGAGATTAGTTCAATTGTATATACATGAAATAGTTAGATTACATGGTGTACCTTCCACTCTAATTTCTGATAGAGACCCCCGTTTTACTTCTACATTTTGCGGAGCATTACAAAAAACATTTGGAACTAAATTATGCTTAAGTATTGCTTATCATCCCCAAACAGATGGGCAAACAGAAAGAACCATACAAACCCTAGAAGACATGTTGAGAGCTTGTATGTAGATGAATAGGGTTCTTGGGGAAAATATTTGTCATTAATAGAGTTTGATTACAATAATAGTTATTATACAAGCATAGGGATGGCTCCATTTGAAGCTCAGTATGATAGGAAATGTCAATCTCCTTTATGTTGATATGAATTTGGGGAAGCAAGTCTATTGGCTCTAGACTTGGTAACTCAAACCACAGAGCAAATCAATAAGATTAGGGAGAAATTGGTAATAGCTCAAAATAGACAAAAACATTATGTTGATAAAAGAAGAAAACCTCTATAATTTCTAGAAGGAGAACATGTTTTTCTTAAAGTTACTCAAATTACTGGAATAGGACGAGCAATGAAGGTCAAAAAGTTGAGTTCTCATTTTATTGGTCCTTTCCAAATTTTGAAAAACATAGGTACAATAGCTTATCAAATAGCTTTACCACCACATCTCTCCAATCTTCATAATGTTTTTCATGTCTCTCAACTCTGTAAATATATTTTTTACCCAAGTCATGTTCTAGAATTTGAATCAATACAATTAAAAGACAATTTAACTATGAGCTTACCCCCTACAAGAATTTTGGAAAGAGAAGCAAGACAATTAAGAAATAAGTTTGTATCATTAGTAAAAGTAGCATGAGAAAGAAGTACCCTGACATGTTTACAGGTATTTACAAATTTTGAGAGCAAAATTTTCTTTTTAGAGGGGGTGAATTGTATCATCCTCAATTTTTTGTTATCTTAAGCTTGTATTCATGTTTAAATTAATTATGGAAGTGTGATGATAGTTTGATACAAGAAGGATATGCTAAAGCTAATGAATTCAAGTGGCAAATTTAGAAGTGTTTAGTATGTATCTAGTTGTGATTAGTAAAATTAAGGAAGAAATATACCCTAGAACATGTAAGATGTGGACTAAGAGCTTAAGATCACCTAAGAAACTACCTTAGTAACACAAAACTACATGAACTACACTTGGAATAAATTAAAAGAAACAAAAGCCTAAAACAAAGCAAGCTTTACGTGGGAATTTCTAAGATATGTGGAAGTGAAAATGCTTGTTTTGGAAACGTGTACACACTTAGAAATTTTGCACAAGAGCTAAATGTTCAGCCAAGCTTAGGACCAATTAGAATTTGCTTCTTGAAGGCTCCAATTCCACGTGCTATAGACAGCCAAGCACCAAAGAATCTTGCTCTAATTAAAGATAACATGTTGTTTGAATGGTTTAGTTTCATCATGATACATGTTGTTTGAATGGTTATTTATTGATTTATTGAAATTTATTGATGAATTACTAATGTACTAACTTATTTGATGGTTTAGTTTTGTCTGCTGAGAAATTATATTTCTCACTAGATTTGTCTCATTGTTTTATATAAATAACAATAGTGATCATTTTCCTTGATTCCCTAGACTGGTGGTGGTACAGAGGTGAAGATAGAAACTGCTACATTTTTACCATGCACCTTGTTATCGGCGTTTATGTATATTTTGGAACCCATTTTCTTGTATTAGTTCTTAATGAAATGTTTAATCTTAAAGATCCATTCCTTCAGTTTGCACATGCCTACCCTAATCCACCAATAGAACCTATCAACATCTCTTCTAGTAATCATAACGTGTATCCTCCCTTCGTACAAGGTTATAGAGGAAAGATGAATCTGAACAATGAGTCGGATTTTGAGGAGAGTGTTGGGGAAAACTTGTGAACAAGTGTTACCTTGGTGTATGAAGTATAAATAAGGATCGTATCTAGAAAATATACGGCTAATGGGTTTCCTAGTACTCTTATGTTTTAGGGTATAGAAATTTATGGTGAATGTATAATCTTTATCTTTTGTATGTTAACTAGAGACTATGGTTGTGTATGGTGAAACTCTTAACTTGTCTTACAAGGAATGATGTATGGTGTAACAATGATCATATTATGTTTAATAATTAGGATTACAACTTACAAAACTTATACGTATTCAACTGTTTTACTAATATACATTCGTTAAAAATAAACACTAATAAAAATTATCTAGAGATATATTAGGTCATTACACGAATAACCTCGCGTCTGCTGCTAACACATTCCCTCTCTCCACCTCACTTTCATTCCCCTTCTTGTTTTCAGGAATCTACGGTTCGTCAACTCGTTCCTCCCAACGACGACAACAATGACGTTTAAAATTGTGAAATAAGTAGACTCTTCCTCGTCGTTGGTGGCGGTGGGGGAATCTCATGGAGGAAAAACATTTCGGAGAGGCAAACGACGAAAGGGATTTGGGCGAGCATGAGGAGAAAGGAAACAGGGTGTCGACGAAGAGAGCGAAATATAGGTAGGTGAACATTGAGGTGCTCAAACTGACAAAGCCTTTGAGAATCCTGAAACGGGGCGTCTATTGCGGCGGAAGTTGCAGATGCATATGACGAGAACGACAATGTTCATCCAGGTAGTGTTGTTCCCACCCATGCAAAGGAATATGCACATCTGCCAGTATGGGAGGGGTTGGATTTTGTGGTTGATGACGAGACACCGGATAAGCCTCTGACTCTTGTGAATTTGACTATTGAATGGTGTTAAAACAAGTAAAGACTCAACAAATGCATGAAATGAATAAGAAGGAAAAGGAATACATAAAGTTGAAAGGTAAAGCCTCCACTTCCTCATCCTTCCCTTCCAATTCCTTTCTTTCTTTCTTCTTCTTTCTCCTCTTCGTTCCCAATGTTCTCACCTTTGGAAATTGTCACGCACACAACAATGGTGAAGGAAACAGAGTACTATGATATCCTCAGAGTCTCTCCCTTTACCTCCTGATGTGTTGCAAACACATCTAGTTTTTAGTATAGTTTAATGTTAGATTTTAATTAAATATGTAAGATTTAGGATAGAATTAGGCTAGTTTAATATTTTAATTACTTTGAATTAATTTCAATACCATTTGAGCATTTTGCAGGTAAAAAGGAGGAAATTCAAGCAAAAAGAGAAAAGCAAGTTTGAAGTCCCACGCTATTAGCGTGGGAACTCACGCTACTAGCGTCACATGCAAGAAAAAGGACCCAAGCTCTCGACCAAGTCACCTACCAGCGTGAT
Source organism: Glycine tomentella (assembly GCA_007407185.1). Lineage (NCBI taxonomy): Eukaryota > Viridiplantae > Streptophyta > Magnoliopsida > Fabales > Fabaceae > Glycine > Glycine tomentella. The sequence continues at coordinate 550 of PYAF01001741.1, read as the reverse complement.
ATCTCACGCTAGTAGCGTCAACAAGAGGTAATCAGGCCAGAAGTCTCGACCAAGTCACGCTACCAGCGTGACATCCGCGCCATCAGCGTGAAAGAAGTCTGGAAGCAGCCTGGAGGTACGAATAACTCACGCTACTAGCGTGAGAGACGACGCTAACCGCGTCACACTTTTGAGAGAACCACGCTATTAGCGTGGAGTCGCGCGCTGATAGCGTGAAGAGGATTCTGTTTCCTGTTTAAAAGATTAGTTTTGTAATTAGGATTATCTTTTGAGTTCTCTTGCTTTAATTACACATTAGTATAAATAGGAAGCCTCTGAACAGAGTTAGGGATCGATTCTTCTCCTATTTTTATACTCTCAACATCCAAACCCTAGAATTCAAGAATCAAAGCAAGGATTGCAAGGAAAATCATGACTTATCCAACAGCTTTTGTGTTCTTGAGGCCTATGGCAGGCTAAACATCTTATTGTAGGAAGGCCATGAACTGATGAGAATTCCTCTGTAATTGACTGGTATTGAAATAAACTTATGTTTTGATTGTTTTATTCT
>PYAF01001739.1:575880-595682 GCA_007407185.1 Glycine tomentella | reverse complement strand
AGCAAAAATACTGATAGTAAAGTGTAATCGATTACATCCAATTGTAATCGATTAAGTCAGACATATGCTAAAATCAATTTTATGAAGAATAATCGATTACATCCAGTGGTAATCGACTAATGCAGTCCTACACTTAAATCATGTTTGTGAAGAATAATCGATTACATCTAATGGTAATCGATTAAGGCAGAGTGACTAATTTTATCCAATGAGCATGTAATCGATTACACACCATGGTAATCGATTAAAACAGTCACACGACCAAATTTCAAGTATGCTGAGTTGTGTGTAATCAATTAACCCGATAAGGTAATCGATTAAAGTGTTTATGCTTGGTTTTCCAAAAACCTTAAGAACAAATTAATCGATTAAGATTTAGCCAGTAATCGATTATTGCTTCTATATGTTGTTTTCTTAGCTTTCTCTTAAGTTTCTCATTAACTACTTAACTCCTCTATGATGCAATACTTAAATGATACATGAATGCTATAATGGCTTGGATCATCATGATGCTTTCAATCCTTTTACATTAAATCACAAACAATCGTCTTCAATGCTTGAGCCATGTTGAAAGCCAAAACTCCAAGACTTGCACCTTGATTGAATCTTCACTTGATCTTCATTCAGCTCCCCCTTAACTCAATAATTTATGTTTTATTCAATATGTGTTCCAATTGTGTATATATATATATGTGTGTTGAATCAAAATTATTATGTTCCTTTGTGGTGAAAATCAGTAACCGAGGTGCTTGTGATCTGCAGATTGCTATTTCCTTGCTTCTTGGCAATGAATATTATCAAGGAGTTCATGGTCTGGGTCCAGTAAGTCTTGAAATCTGCCTTTCATGATCATATTACCTTTTTTGGCTTTTCACCCCTTGTTTTCAACAAGGCTGGAAATGACATGTTTTACATATGCTTATTTTTTGCATGGCTGTAAGAGTCGGCTTGCCAGATAGTCAAACCAATTGGAGACAAATATATTCTTAAATAATTTGCTTCTGAAGGACTTGGATGGGTGCAAAAAAAGTAAAGGCATATCTTCTATGTTACTTTCTAATTTGATAATTTAAATCTTATAATTATACAACTTTTACTTTTTGTAAATACCTTTTTCCAATAAATTTAGTTGTAATATATGATTTCAGCTGAACATTTCATAGCTGAACATTTCAGCTGGATTATATTTTCCTACCATAACAACACGCCTTATTTAACATTGTTGTTATATGATTGCGTTAGTCTTTGTTTATGTTGAATGAGTTGTATTATATGCATTAGTTGATTAGTGGTTTTAAACTCTTCAATTTGTTTTTTTTATTTATTTTTTATAGAATGAAATTATGATAGTGTGGTGTATTTATTAAATTCATTTGGTAGTAATTATAAAAATCAATTTCAATTTCCGTAGATTTCTTTTAAAAAAAAAAACAAAATAGGGAAACAAAGACAGTTCTCCTAAAAATCGTCTTTGTATGCCAATCTACAAAGACGGTTTTTGGAATAACTGTCTTCTTAACTTAATTTTTAAATAAAAAAAATTAAAAAGACGGAAACAAAGACGGTTCTACCTGAAACCGTCTTTGAATGCTCCCCTACAAAGACGGTTTTTGGCTAACCGTCTTCTTATCGTATTTTTTAATAAAAAATTAATATTATGGAAACAAAGACGGTTCGTCTTTGAATGCTCCCCTACAAAGACGGTTTTTGGGGTAATCATCTTCTTATCTTCATTCACAAAAAAAAAAAATAACAATGTAAAGAAACAAAGACGGTTATTGCATAAACCGTCTTCGTATGTACACAAACAAAGACAGTTTTTGTAATAAGTGTCTTCTTATCGTATTTTTTAATAAAAAAAAATTAATATTTTGGAATCAAAGATGGCTCTTCATAAAACTGTCTTTGAATGCTCCCCTACAAAGACGGTTTTGGTAACAACCATCTTTATATCTATTACAAAAAAATAAAAAAAATTTACAAAGACGGTTTTGACAACCGTCGTCGAAAGTGCTAACTTACAACGACACCCGCAACAACGACGATTATAGAATCGTCGTCGTATGTGTCACCTGTAGTAGTGGACATTTAAGATGTAGCTCACATATTATCTGTCTAACTTTTATTTTATAATTAATAGAAATAATACTATGAAAGAAAAATATAAAACAAGATATATAATATGAGAGAGAGAGAGAGAGAGAAATGAGTTATAAAAAAATGCTATATGATGCATGATATGTTCTTCACTATATATAGAGGAATTAGCCCCCAAGAAGAGAGGAACAAATTAATTTTAAAAACTCAAAAAAAGTGTGTACCTTGGCCAAATTCCCTAAGCCTGTCATTTCAAGAAAAAGCTGTGGACATAATGGAGAAAGAACTTCCAAACCAGTGCCTAAATCATAGAGCACATCAGCTGCAAGATGGAAGGCTTATCACAATCATACACCATAGTTTGATGTTAGCAATTAACTCGTAATCTCAGTGAGTCAAACCACAACAACAACTAAATAATAACAACAAGTCACTTATCTAATCTAATAATAATAGTGGAATAGTGATAAAGAAATAACGAGTCACTATAGGAAATAACGAGATAGAGCAGAACACTCTTCACACACTAAGAAACTCACTTTGTTTTGATTTCTTGGCTTGTTGTTGGCTTCTTGTTCAAATACACTAATACTATATAGTATTTATACTATATTCTGTCAACAAAAAGTATTTAAATGGGGTTATTTTCACGGGGGTTCATCATACATATATTTTTTTAGTTCTTTTATTAATTCTAACAGAAATATGGGGTAATTTTTAAAACCAAGAATAAAATCAAAATACCTTTAATTACTCACCTTCATGCATTGTCCTCGGGGACAAAAGTCTAGCTTTGAACTGAAACATTACTTTGTTTGAAGAAATGAAAATAGACACACGGAAAATAAGATCAAAAACTATATATCTACCACAAGCAATATACAAAGTAAAGTTTAGCCAACCTGTCATTAATTCCTTCAAACATCACATACTCAAATAGAAGTTTTTAGTTCTTTTTGAGGCAATGCTCCTCTTGAAGACACCAGATTAGTGGTTCTATTTATCATTGTCTTCCCCTGAATATCTCTAGCACATAACATATTTGAAGCATTAACAAAATCGATTGCCTAATACTAGAAGAAGCAGATATCCATAATGAGACATCATTGGAAAAAAAAGGTGTTTTTATCATGATGCTAAAGGGATACGAGCAGTATAGAGCTTTGTCTTCACATTTATCTGAAATAGCAAGACTGAGGAATAATTGTTAAGTTATTCTAGAAGAAATATTAGGCTGTTACATCGGCCAGTAAGGTAGTTAGGAGTTGGTTTGCTATAAATTAGTGTAAATACTGCAAAGTCTGTTTTTGGAAGCTCTTCTCTGTGCACACATTCTGTTCTTTTTTGGGTACCAATTGCATTAATTTGTATTAGAACTTTCCATCAATGTCTCTCAGCTGCAAACAAGCAACACCGTCTTAGAATTAGCGTATCCTACAACTAAAAATAGAAAGGAAAAGTGAAAAAGAATCCATTTGATTGTTTGGATGAGTAGGAGAAAAAGTGAAAACAAATTAAACTAATAACAGTGGATGACTAATAGGAATCCTGTTCCTGGCTTTTCTAGTTTTCTCCCTTGAAGTAAGGCAAAATGGGAGCACACAGAGGATGACAACAATTGAACCGCAATTTCAATTATTTGCCAAATTTGGTCAACAAAAGTTGAGCTTCACAACACAAAGAAAATACAAACTTTTTTGCTCCTTTCAAGGAAGTGTGAATTGTTTCTTGTAACAAGTAACAACCACTAAATGTGAAGTGCTTCTTTATATTAAGTACATAAGGCAAATCAACAAGAAAAACACTGCAAAATGGGATAGCTTTTCTCCAATAGTGCAAGAAAAAAAGTTTAAGAAATCAAAAGCATACAACCCACAAGTCATTTCAACCTAAACCTTAACATCTTATTTTAGAGTATCCCCAAACAAATTCCTCAAACAGATTCTATGTCATGTATCGATGATCTATGTGGTACACAAAGAGACTTCCATGCCATGGTGATAAAAATATTGATGAACTGATGATGAAGGGACAAGTGAGAAATGTGTTTGTTGACCTGAGGGATTTTTAGGTATATAATGGTCAAAGGTGTGCAGTTTGCCTATGAAAATAAAAAACTTTAGGTTGGGTTCTATGTTCACCCAATTGACTTCTATGTGATCTCTATCAGATGCTAATTAAATCTTTTGATTTTAATCAACAAATAATTACCTACATTTAGTTAGAGACATGAAAGCTATGTAGCACCGACACCGACACGCGACACGTGACATGACACTACTCGACTCTCTGACACGTCAATCTTTAAAAATTATGGATTTCGACACGTTGGGACACGTTTTAATATTAAATAATATTTTTAATTTATATAGTGTATATTTCATTTAATATTCAATTATTTAACAAAAAAATTAAACTAACTAATAATACCCATTAATGTAATCCAAAAGAATTCATAAAGGTTGCATTTCAATCTTCAAAACAAAATATTCAATGCTAAAACTGACTATGAACTGAAAAACAAAACAAATAGGTTGCATCTGATTACCTTCATGGAGCATTTTCATCAATAGCATTTGACTCCATCTTTGGCTCATCAAGTGAAAGTAGCAACTTCAAGCATTCCAACATCTTCAAATGTATCAAACGTATCTCCAGTAATGTCCCACATTTTACTCTCCCCTTGTGTATATTGTGGACTCTTTCTTGATAAGAGTCGAAGGTTGCTATGTATATAAACCAAGTCTTCAGCATGTTTTGGAGTCATCTTATTCCTCCTTAAAAAATGCACAAAAGAATAAGTACTCTAATTGCGTTCAGCACAAGATGAAGAAGAAGGTTGTGCAACAAGTCGCAATGCTATCTTTTGAAGCATAGGTGCACAAGCACCATGAAGCACCCACCAAGCTTTGGGCTCCATAGAATATCGATTTTGGATGGCACCATAATCTCTAAACCCCCCACTTGCACTAGCAAAGTTGTTAGGGATTTTCACCACGGCAAGCGTACCGTTGTATCGTTGTAAGTTTCAAATTTATAAAAGATCGTCTCCACAGGGATTTGGGTTTACGTCGGTTGATTTAAAATTAACAGTTTAGTAGTTATATACAGATAAAAGACGAAGATTCATTTGTTTGTTGTTTGTGGAAAATGTAAAATAAAGATAACGGAAAACAAGTAAACGATTACGGGAAAGTAAATAAAACAGATACAAATCAAGTGAGAGTAAGATTGGATTTCCTCTTGCTTATCCCTTTATAATTGATTTTACCTATGCATTTTTCTATTCTTGTTGACGCACACGTTTAGGTAAACTTAACTCGATTCCTCGCAATTAAGCCCTATGGATATTTTACTAAATATCGATTCATCGCATACTTAATTAAATACCCAAGCATTAAGATCATATTCACGTGTTTAATGCGATCGAAACATTATGCTCTATTCGTAGCAACGTAACGTAACGAGTAATTTAATTCAGTTCAAACCCTAAGATTACTTTCCAGTCTCACTTAGGAATTTAAGTTTGTGATCCTAGTGATCAAGTAGAATCAAGCATTAAGCGTAGAATGAAATTACCAACAAGTAATAGAACGATGCATAAATAATTAAAAGAGCACAGGGATAAGAAAAATACGTCCAATCCTTAGAGAAGCTTAGGCGAACATGAGCAGAACCTCCTCGAGAGACTGACCGATTAAGCACGTCATCGACCTTCGCTTCGGCAGAATCTCCTTACAAAAGTCACTCACCTCACTTCCCTAAGTTCTACACTCACTTAGGACTAAGAAAACAAGAAAATGGAGCAAGCTGGTGCCCTAGGAGAGAAGAGAAGTGGAAGAATGGTGCCCTCCTTCAAGAATCCGTCCACTATTTATAGGAAAAGCTCTCCTGCTAGCTTGGGGCGCCCAGGCTCCCAAATTACCCTATTTTCAGTGGCTTGGGCGAGCTTAGGCGGTTCCTGGGGAAGTGTGGTCGCCCAGGCGACCAAAATACACATGAAATGGTGGCCTGGGCGAGCTTAAACTTAGCCTTGAAGAAACCATTGGGCTTTTGCTTCCTGATGGGCCTGATTTGCTTGCAGAACTTCATCTGCTTGATATGTACACCTTCCTTACTTGCTTTGATCTTCCGGAAGCCTCGAAAATCCACGAAATCTATCAAATACACAACATGATTTGATTAATTTTCCGAAATACTTTAAACACAAGTATAAGGTGCTAATTAACTAGGTTTAGGGAAATTTATAAGCTAAATGAAAGAAATCAAAAGATAAGTGCCAATATTTTAAACATGAAAGTAGCTGAAATGTGGCACTTATCAACTCCCCCCAACCTAGAATCTTGCTTGTCGTCAAGCAAAGGTAAAGATATCATGCTTTGACAAGAATCAACTTGAGTTTGATCAGAACAGATTTTCAAAAAGCAGTTAACCTTTGATACTTTGAGAAAATAATTTGATGGATTTTCATGAAATCAAAATGAGGTTAGAGTCAAATTTACACTTCATTTCAAAAAGAACCCAGAGGAAACATGTGACTGATATCAAACAGAGGAAAACCTCTCAAAAAGTGTTTAATCCTCCCAAAGGTAAGTGTTTATTCTCACATTCATCACTGATATATCTTAGATAAAATTTGCAGTTCATTTCCCATCAAATCATAACACATATTCATCATGGATCATTAGGTCTTTTATGGCTAGGCTGGGCTAGAAAGAAATCTTGGTTTTTCTAGATATTCAAAGGACCATTAGGACTAGGAGAGCAAGCTAGAAACATAGACATTTAAACCTTTTATTTCCTATTCCTTTTCTCTTTTTCCAAGACATCTTTCTCATTTTTCTTTTTCTTTTTCACCCAACTTTTCTTTTTCTTTCATTTTTATTTTTATTTTTATTTTTATTTTATTTCTTCCTTTCTTTTCTTTTTCTTTTTCACATAAATAACATATAACCACTGCTAAAATTCTTTTTCATTCTCATAACTATCCACAAAAAAATTCTCCCATCACAAATTATTCCCTTTTTGCTCTCCTAACCTTAGGTAGGGTATGGAGTTCCTATCCTAGGCTAGGGTTTGAATAAAATATCACTGTTTGGGCTCAAGGGGGTTTTCAACAGATAAATCATTTGATATATTTGGGATAGCTTTTTGGCTAGTGGCTTATAATGTATTCAAAAAGAAAGATGGCCTAAATCATATCCATGAATCATATGCTTATAACAACTAGAAATTCATGCAAAAATTACTATAGATTATACCAGTGAGATCTCTCTGTGTATAATGTCTGTTTGGATGCACACACTCACTTGGGCTCAAGGTCTGTTTTCCTGTTTTTCAACCAAATCATTTGTTTCCTACTGAAGTTATTTATCAATTTCCATGTAAAAAGACTTTTTACCTTGATTTTGATTTTTCTGAAAAAACCATTTATTCTTGTTTTTCATTTCTCAAGGTTTCCTACAAAAACTTTATTTTTTGTGGTTCTGATCTAAAAAGAAGTTTCAAAACATTTTCAATTGATTCTTTTCAAAACACCACATATCAGTTAAGCCCCAAAAAGATTTTTACAAGCATAACACAAAAAGTATTTTAACATATGTAATTTAGAAAAGAGAAACTTCTATGTGCAAGCAAAAAGAAGCAAAATATAGTAACTAACAGACAAAGTACTGAATTTAAAACTATAAAGCAGTAAAGAATTTTAAAAACGATATCACTATTTTTGAAGTTCGTGGCTAAGAAGCTTGATGTCCTTCCTTCAGCTAATCAACAAAATCTGCCACATTCTTTTCCTTGCTTTTGCCTTCTTAACAAAATGTACCTATAACCAAATTCTAACAAAACAAATGATATTTTCAAAAAAGTTAAGATATAAACTAATAATAAAAGACAGAATTTTAAAAACACTAGGTTGCCTCCCAGGAGCGCTTCTTTAACGTCGTATTAGCTGGACGCCTTTTTTATGGCTTTGGCTCTATATAATTGGAAAATGTGGACGAGCCATCAACTGTTGCGTCTTCCTCTTTTAAGACATCCATCTTAAAACATTCTTTTTCATCTTTAGGGTGTTGGATGTCTTCAAAAAGATTGAACTGAATTTCATCATTTTGTACTCTGACAGTGAGCTTTCCTTCATCAACATCAATCAGCACCTTGGCAGTCTTCATAAAGGGTCTGCCAAGAATCAGTGGAACTTCACTGTCTTCATTCATGTCCATTACTACAAAGTCGACTGGGAAGAAGAATTTGTTGACTTTTACCAACACATCTTCAATAACGCCATATGGATGCTTGATTGATCTATCAGCTAATTACAGTGTCATCCTGGTAGGCTTAACTATAATCCCTTCTATCCTTTTAGCCATGGATAATGGTATGAGGTTGATGCTTGCACCTAAGTCAAGAAGAGATTTTCCCACAGATAAATTACCTATAGTAACAGGGATTGTAAAGCTACCTGGATCTCGGGATTTTTCTGGGAGAGTCTTTTGGATGATGGCACTGCATCCTGCATCCAGCTCAATTGTCTCCTCATCGATGTATCTTCTTTTCTTGGTGAGGAGATCCTTCATGAACTTGGCGTATTTTGGCATTTGCTCCAACGCCTCAGAAAAAGGAATGTTTATCTGTAACTGCTTAAAGATGTCAAGAAAACGCTTGTACTCCCTTTCCTTTGAATTCTTGGTTGGAGCGTGTGGATAAGGCATTTTTTGGACTGGTGGTGGGGTTAAGGCTGCCTTGCCTTTGTCACTCCTTCTCTTTTTCTCCTCAATTGTCACTTTTTCCTCAATTCTTTCATTGGTTTCTTCCTCATCCTTTTCTTTTTCTTCTTCTTTCCTACCAACCACAGTTCCCCTTCTTGTGATAATGGCGTTACATTGCTCCTTGGGGTTGACTTGAGTATTTGCTGAGAAAGATCCTCCTCCATGCTCAGCTACTGCTTTTGCTAGTTGTCCAATCTGCACTTCTAGATTCTTGATAGAAGCTTCATTATTCTTTTGGTTGTTGATGGACACTTGCATGAACTGAGTAAGAGTATCTTCCAGCTTTGTCAGTCTATCAGACTGATCTTGCTGTGGCATATTTCTACTTAGAAAAGTATTAGAAGAACTTGAAAAAGGAGGGTTAATGGGGACATTATAAGCATTATAAGTATTAAAAGGTTGATTAGAACCTGGACCATTGCGATAACCTTGGTGATTTCCTTGATAGCTTTGTTGAGGTCTTGATTGATTTTGCATGTAGTGAACTTTCTCCTCTTGTGGAAAATCACTAGGTACTGAACAATGGCCATTCTGATGGTTGCCTCCACAGAAGTCACAACTCAAAATTTGAACTTGATGTGCTCTTTGTGATCCTCCTTGCTGAAGTTGAGGAAGTTGGCCTATTTGCTTTGTTAAGGCCTCTAGTTGCTGGGTCAAGAGCTTGTTTTGAGCCAAGATAGCACTTTGAGTATCAAGCTCTAGTACGCCTTTCCTCTGAATGGGTGACCTATCATGGTGAGATTGATAATCACTTGCAGCTATTGAGTCGATGATCACGATCGCTTCTTCGGGACTTTTAGACATCATGGTTCCTCTGGCTGAAGCATCTAAGATCATCTTGGTTTGAGGCCTCAGATCACTGTAGAAAATATGCAACTGAGCGGCGTCATCAAAGTTGTGGTTTGGGCATCTCCTTAACAGTGACTTGAATCTTTCCCAAGTTTCACAGAGGGGCTCATCAACTCCTTGAGCGAAAGTGGCAGTTGCGGACTTAGCGCTGATGAATCTTGAAGGAGGAAAGAATCTAGCGATGAATTTTTCTTCTAATTCTTCCCACGTGCTTAGACTCTTGTTGGGTTGTGGTTGAAGCCAAGTCTTTTCTTTACCTGTTAAAGAGAAAGGAAAAGCTCTAAGATATACAGCTTCTGCATCCTCGTCCGATGCTCCCATCGTGCTAGACAACTCCATGAAAGTAGATAGATGCGTATATGGGTCTTCATGGTCTAATCAGGCAAAAGGATGCGAGCCAATGAGGCTAAGTAGTGAGGGCTTAAATTCTACAACTTTGTTGTGAAACGGAGGGAAAACTATGCTATTATAATGCTTGGGCCCTTGTTGGTAGGCATAGTCTCCAAGTGTCCTCCTCGGTGGTTGTCTATCTTCTTCTCCCCCTTGATTAGCCATATTGTCTTTTATCTGTGGTGAGGAAGGATCAACAGACGAAGTTCCCTCAATGTGCTTGTCAGTCTCTTGTTTCTTTTTCTTTCGGAGTTTCCTTTCGATTTTGGAGATTTCCGGATCAAAATGAGATTTATCTGCAGACTTATCTCGCATAAAGGGAAAGGAAAGAAACTACAAGATTTTTGTTAAGCACAGAGGTTTTAAAATAACAAAGAAATATAGATAAAGAAATATATACAAAAACAGAAAATAAAGAACAAGAAAATACTAAACTGAAATTTAAAAACAACTTAAGTAAACAAGCCAAAATCCCCGGCAACGGCGCAAGAAACTTGTTAGGGATTTTCACCACGGCAAGCGTATCGTTGTATCGTTGTAAGTTTCAAATTTATAAAAGATCGTCTCCACAGGGATTTGGGTTTACGTCGGTTGATTTAAAATTAACAGTTTAGTAGTTATATACAGATAAAAGACGAAGATTCATTTGTATGTTGTTTGTGGAAAATGTAAAATAAAGATAACGGAAAACAAGTAAACGATTACGGGAAAGTAAATAAAACAGATACAAATCAAGTGAGAGTAAGATTGGATTTCCTCTTGCTTATCCCTTTATAATTGATTTTACCTATGCATTTTTCTATTCTTGTTGACGCACACGTTTAGGTAAACTTAACTCGATTCCTCGCAATTAAGCCCTATGGATATTTTACTAAATATCGATTCATCGCATACTTAATTAAATACCCAGGCAGCGGTGTACTCGGACTTCTGGCGAGATACATAGGGCGAAACAGAGCAAGGGTTAGGGTCTGAGTTTCTGGAGGGGTAGCTCGTTCGATGGTGTCGGAGGGGGCCAAAGAGAAACAATCTAGGGTTATAAATTTAGGAACTTCAAATACAATTGTTAAAGAAATCGTATTTGAATTTATTGAAGACAACAACGGCTTTTTAAAAAATCGTATTTGAATAATTGGATACTAAGACGGTTGACTTATAACCGTTGTCGTTGTCAATAAACAAACACGGGTTTGCCAATAACCGATTTTGCCAAGTGCAAAATATTACAAAAATGCCACCGCTTATTGCACTAAGACGGTTATCTAACGACCAACATTGAAAGCGTGTCGTTAAAGGATGTTTTTGTAGTAGTGTGATCTGATTACAAAACTCTTCCCTCAACCTGAAGCTCAACTCACATCTTATTACAAGAAACTTTATTCCCAACAAATAAATAAAAACATATAAATTGAGATCCATCAAAAAAACCAATAGTTTGAAAAGCAACTCAGGAGTGTTGGAGAAATCAGAGAAAGTTTCTATGAAAAAATACCTTTTCCAAATATATGGAATGATCATCAGCTAGAAAAGAAAATCTGGACAAACATAACAAGGTCCGTTCTTCTTGAAATCACACTTGGAAGTATTCTGTCTTTTACGAACAGATATGTTTAACAATGATGCTGGTGATTTTGGTATTGGATCAAGCTCTCTCTTAAGGTATCTATGAAAGAGAAATACCTCCAGAAATATGATCACTATGCACGAAGCAATACTCAACCAGTGGGTGAGGTGTGTGCACAGTGTTAATGGAAAAGAGAAGAGAGAACGAGTGAGTGTGTACCTTTTTCCTCTAGAAGCAACCCTTATTTATACTAGATTTACCTTAAGGTTAGTTGAGGATTTTCTCCGATATGTTTGGCCAATATCTCTAACTGCCTAACATCAATATGTTCTTGACAGTTATTATATTAAGGGTCTACGATCTTCTCTGCAGTTATATTCAATAATTCAAAGTTTTGAATTCTTAATAGGCCGTAAATTTGAGCCCATATATTGAATACGTAACAGGAAGCTTCAAACCAATAATGTTGGATACTCAAATTATTTAAACTTTAAACTAATGCATATGTGACCTAGTGCACTTGGTACATAGAAGGTTAGTGTATTTGAGGCAAACACATAGCCTGTGCATATGAGACAAAGACAAAGGTCATGACATCTAGGACAAAGACGAGGTCAGTGCTTCCAGAACAAAGATAGGGTAATGAAACTTATCGTCAAACAAGAAAATGAAGGCAAATATTGACAAAAAATGTGAACCCAACTTAGGTTAGGCAAAAATAATATAGTCTCAAAATGGTTTAAAATCGACTAGGCTTTGTGCACCTTAGTCCAACGAGTTTGTCACCAAAAATGACACTAAGAAAGTTGGTCGAACGTGCCGTCAAGTGCTGGGAACTTAGGTTGTTTGGTGTGTCAAAAGAATGCACAAACTAGTGTGTGGGAACTCGATCTAATGAAGGTGCAGTGGCCAAATCTGGGTAGAATGACTCAAGGTGCACGATCATTGCAGTTGCCAAGGCAACTAACAATGGTGGTCAGACAGTCACCGAAAAACTAAAAAAGATCACATTTTTTCATGATATCTCTAGAAATCATGTTTAAATAGGAGAAAACAAAGTGCTCTTACCAAAATCTGGAAATTCCACGTGTGGGCTTGATGTGACCACAGCATAGCCAAGCAACTCAGCATATCAACTATACATGCATATCATAGAGCCACAACTCAAAGTTCACCAAACTAACATATGAGAGCTAATCCTTCATCCTCACAACATTCTAAACACATGTTTCTAAAGGACCCAAGGCTAATACTAGCTCTATCACAAGTGGATCACTATTCACCCAAAACCCCAACTCACAAATCAACGGGTGAATCTCGAGTTTCTTACCTCAAAGATGGCAAGGAAGACCTCTGGACCACTCCCCCTAGCTAGGGTGTCCGTGAATCGCCGTTGTTCCTCGCCGAACTCGAGTTCTACAAACTTCCCTTGAGAAAGGGATTCTCAAATTTGGGGTTTATAAAGGGGAATTTGATGAAGGATTCAAGCTCACCAAGTGTTTTCCAACACAATGGAGGTTTAAGGAAGGTGATTTAGTGAACAAACAAAGGTCAAGGAAGCTTAAACACTCAACAATGGAGGTGGGTCGCTGGAAGAAGAAGAAGGAAGTGATAATAAGGAACACTTCACACTTAACCAAAAGGGGGTGAATTGGTTAGTCTTGGTAAATTAAAATTTCTTTGATGAAAATCAGAGTTTTATTGCCCTTTGGATTTGTATCACAAAATCAAACAATAATCTTTATCCCAAAATTAATCCAAGACTTGTTATGCCACAAGAACACACATGCAAAACAAAGTTCACACAAATATAGCTAAATCTGCATAATTTAAATCACAACACAAGATTTATACTGGTTTACCTCAAAACCTATGAGGCTACATCCAGTTTCTTCTACTCAACTCTAGAGTAGAGTTCCACTATTGCAAATATTATTCTTACAAGTAATTACAAGCTTCTCTTCATCAACCCTAGATGAAGTTTAGAGATCTAAAACTCTATTAGATCCTTAGAAGCCACACCTACACTGAGAACACTACTCAGCTGTCCTTGGAGAAACCCTATCTCCACTTGGAGAAACACTATCTTCACTTGTAAGAAACCTTCTTACAATAGAGTCAACAATTACAAAGTTACTGCAGAAAACTAAACATTCACAAAGAGCTAGGAAAGAATTCACCTGATGATCCAATAATGAAATGCATATGAATGAAAAACCTCAGGTTGAATGCAAACCAATTATGCAGAAGTGTTTTCCTAAGCCTTTGTGACAGAACAAGCTTGCTTCATTAACACCTTAGTGACCAATGAATGAATCAATAGAAGCCAGATTCAATGAACCCAGAATTTGCCTTTATGAAACCTTAGAAAGCTCAGAATATCGAAAAGTTTAAGTTCAATCTCAATCTCTGTTAGTTATTGATCACAAGAGGCAAGGGTTCAATTTATAGTAATTTTCGAAACGGAATTAATCGATTAAAAACGCTCCCCACACTCCTGTAATCGATTAAACCGACCTTTGGTATGCTCAAGAGTTCAGTAAATAGGTCAAATAATCTATTAACCCGTCGCGTAATCGATTAAACCAGACTGAGCAAAAATGTGTTTATGTAAAACAATCGATTACGGTCTGCAGTAATCGATTAAGCTAGACCTATGTACAAATGATGTTTATGAAAGATGATCCATTACATCCCTTGGTAATCGATTAAGCCAGTGTGAGTGCAAAACATGATTTGAACTAAATAACAATTACAGTCAGTGGTAATCGATTAAGCTAGAGTGACTGTATTTTCCAAACAAGCATGTAATCGATTAATCCGATAGAGTAATCGATTAAAGTGTTCATGTTTGATTTTCCAGAAAGCTTATCATCAAAATATTTGATTCACTTGAGGCAGTAATCGATTGAAGCAGTACTAGGCTGTTTTTCCAAAATACTTGGTTTTTTCTGAAGTTTCAAATCAATTACTTAAAATCAATATGATGCAATGTTTGTATGATATATGAATGATATGTATTCAAAGCTTGGATCACCATAGTGCTTTCTTTCCTTTTACATGAAATCACAAGCTTCAATCTTCATTCTTTGAGCCATGTTGAAAGCCAAAACATTCAAGCTTTATTGTTACTTGATTCTTCACGTAGCTCCCCCTCAAATCAACAATCTCCCCCTTTTTGGCTTTAAACATGCCAAATCTTAAATTGAAAAACAATGGGTCTTTGTGATTGAATGGAAAAGCTTCGAACATTTCTGCACTTTGTTTAACACCTGAAAATTCAAAAATTCTTTCCAAGAACAAGTGTTAAACGTATCTGATCTTTATTCATTATTCATTCCTAACATATATGCATCAATAGCAACCAGTTTCAGTCCTTAACTCCCCCTAAATTTCTCAATTCATGCAACTGAATTTTTTGGGCAAAAGTGGCACGAAAAACAGAGGTGAATAGAGTATGATGCAGAGCACTCTCGTTTTCATTTGATTTTCAATTATTCTCCCCCTATTTGGCTTTTTAAAGACAAAAAATGAATGCACAGCAGATAATTGATGAATAGAAAGCATAAATTTCATTAATATAGGCTGAGGAGTACATTTAGATGCTGAAATGGGAAATATAAAAACAGAGTACACATGGAAGAATAACTTTTATTAATATAAACTGAGAAGTACAAATAGAAAGCAAATCAGACAAAAACTAAATCTAGATATCAGTGATCACTACAATTAGAAAGCAGATCAGATAAAAACTAAATCTAAATATCAGTGATCATTACAAATAGAAAGCAGATCAGACAAAATCTAATTAATCCTAGAATTCTGCTGATGCTTTATCATTTATGTTTGCTTCAATAACATTCAGCTTTTCCCTAATGTCTTTCAAGGCTTCATAAGTCTTAGCCTTGAAATCCTCTTGAAGCTTCAGCATGGTCTTTTTGAAAAGATAATTCTCCAGGCTTCCTCTTAGGCTTCCTAATACTTTTAGAAGAAGGTTCAACCATGATGTTTGGATAGAAAAAGCTCCTGCTAGGGATAGAAGAGAAGCTTGGTGCAGATTTTCCTAAGACTAGCTATAGCTATTTATAGAGATAATTAGGTTGTTTAACGTTCATAATTTCAAAGATATAATTGTTGGGATGATTTAAATGCATTGGGAGTTGTATAGAAATTGATTGGACAGTTTAACAGCTCATAAAAACTTTCAAAATTTTAGATAACAGCCTTAATAATCGATTATTCTGCAGTGTAATCGATTACAGTATTGATAGCCAGAGGTTGAGGATGATAAGTAATCGATTGAATTGCTAAAGTAATCGATTATTTGGCCATGGATGACAAGCTAAGCATGGATATGAACATTTTAATCGATTAACTCATATGGTAATCGATTTTTACAGAGCCCCTTATTTGTACTTAAGTTATTTTTTCAGTTTTGTAATCGATTAACCCGATAGGTAATCGATTGTTCCAGAGTGGTACAATTTCTCATTTATGAAATGTAATCGATCACGGCTCCTGTATAATCGATTACATGAGCTTGATTTTCAGCCAGAACAATAGTTTTAATGAAAATAATCGATTATCCCGACTCTTAATCGATTATTACAGCACGAGTATCAGAAAACACAACATTTTATCAATTTTTTGTGTAGCTTTCAATCATAGGTACAGAGCTTTCTAACAACAATACAACTTATTAATATGAAATTAGAGCATTTTAATTATGATAGGCTTTACAAATTACTTCAGAAATGATAATGGTAAGTAGGCATTCAAAAACTTCACATTGATTATATCACAAACAGATTAGCATGTTATGTTCATCAAGAATTCCCAATATGTTTCTAAGAGTGTAAAATCTATCCTTAGGCAGAGGTTTTGTAAATATATCAGCAAATTGATGATGTGTATCAATAAATTCTACCTTTATGTTACCTTTTTGCACATGGCATGCATCCAATGTTCATCTTGCAAAGCATGATTGATATCTTTTGGTTCAATTTGAGACGCAAAAGCCATGTCACAGCATAAATTTCTAAGTAAGGATCGAGTAGAGACTCCCTTTGATACTTCACCAATGATGTTATCTAGTGAAAGATCTCTTGTAGTTCTCCACTCCTTAGGCAATTGTCTTGGTGTTGATGAACCTTCTTCAGCACTTGGTTCATTTTTCTCATTGATAGACATTTTCTCCAATTGAATATTCTGCTCTACATTTCCTGCATCATCATCACAAGTTTTTTCCTCTTTTGAGGGGTTAGATTCATCACAAATTACATGGACAGATTCCTCAATGCACATGGTTCTTTATTGAAAACTCTATATGTCTTGCTTTGTAATGAATATCCAAGAAAGATAGCTTCATCAGCTTTTGCATCAAACTTTCCAAGTGATTCCTTTCCATTATTTAATACAAAGCACTTACAGCCAAAGGTTCTTAAGTGAGAAACATTGGGCTTTCTTCCTTTATACAACTCATAAGGGGTTTTCTTCAAAATAGGTCTTATGAGTCTATTTAAGGTGTAACAAACTGTATGAACAGCATCATCCCAGAAATATTTGGGTAAATTTGTTTCATTTAGAAGTGTCCTAGCGCCTTCCTCAAGTGATCTGTTTTTCCTCTCCACAACACCATTTTGTTGAGGTGTTCTTGGAGCTGAAAAATTATGGTTAATTCCATTTTCTTCACAGAATTTTTCAAAATCTTCATTTTGGAATTCTCCACCATGATCACTTCTAATTGAAACAATTTTCCACCCTTTTTCATTTTGAATAACTTTGGCTAATTTTCGAAAAGAATGGAAGGCATCACTTTTGGATTTTAAAAACAAAGTCCAAGTGAATCTAGAGAAATCATCAACAATAACTAGTCCATAGTAATTACCCCCTAAACTCATAGTTCTTGAGGGACCAAACAAATCCATGTGTAAAAGTTCAAGTGGTCTAGAGGTGGAAACTATGTTTTTGCTTTGAAAAGAGATTTTAGTTTGTTTCCCCTTTTGACATGCATCACACAATTTGTCCCTCTCAAATTTGAGTTTTGGCAAGCCAATAACTAAGTCCCTCTTAATAAGCTTATTTATATGATGCATATTTATATGACTTGCTCTCCTATGCCATAACCATGTTTCATTTATTTTACTCAATAAGCATGTGGTTTTGTAAAACAAAGCATGATTAATAGAGAGTAGATACACATTACCTTTTCTCTTGCCTATATGGATTACCTCATCACTCTTACCACCACAAATCAAACAACAATCTTGATTGAAGGAAATCTTGTAGCCTTTGTCACATAATTGACTAATACTTAGCAAGTTATGTTTCAGTCCTTCAACATAAAGCACATTGCTGATTTTGGTGTTTAAGCTGTCACCAATGCTCCCTTCACCCATAATATTTCCTTTGTTGTTATCTCCATAAGTGACAAAGACCCCTTCTTTAAATGTAATATTCTTGAGCAAGGACATATCATCCGTCATGTGTCTTGAGCATCCACTATCAAGATACCAAAGAGAAGAGTTTGCTCTAAGACACACCTCATCATCTTCATCCAGCAGATCATCATCTTCTTCATGGATGATTGAGGTTAGACACATGTTTGCTTCTTCCACATCAGCAGAGGATTCAGAAGTGGAAGATTCATTTTCTTCTCATGCAATATATGCTTTTCTAGGCTTAGCTTCCTTCTTCCCTTTGTTGTCTTGCTGCTGTTTCTTTAAGTAAATGGAACATTTTGATTTAATGTGACCAGGTTTGCCACATTCAAAGCAAGTATAGCTGCTGTCCAATTTCTTGAAATTGCTGGTGCTATTGTTTGCTGAATTGTTCTTGTTGTTTCTTGAGAATTTTCTGCCCTTGTTCTTCTTCATAAATTTGCTGAATTTCTTCACAATCAAGTTCATGATTTCATCTTCCTCCTCATCACTAGAGTCTTCATCTTTCTCCACTTTGGGTGCTGCAGATTTCAATGCCCCTTGCTTTTCCTTTCTGCATTTTCACCAAAGGTTAGTTGAGACAATTCAAATTCATATTCAAGCAACTTACCAAAAAGTGCAACCATTGTCATTTTTGAGAGATCTTTTGATTCCTTGATGGTTGTGACTTTGGGTTGCTAAGCTCTAGTGAGGCATTTCAGAATCTTGATGTTAAGTTCTTCAGCATCAAATGTTTTGCCAAGTCCTAAGAGATGATTCACTATATGTGTGAACCTTGTTTGAAGCTGAGAAATACTATCATTTTGATTCATCTTAAACATTTCATATTCATGAATCAAGGAATGCTTTCTTGACCTTCTTACTTCCTCAGTCCCTTCATGGGTGATTTCCAACATCTCCCACATTTCCTTGGCACTTGTACAACGAACGGTTCTAAAAAATTCATCAGAAGATAAAGCAGAAGTTATCATGTTCTTTGCTTTAAAATCATATTGAACAATTCTTTTCTCATCATCATTCATCTCATCCCAATCTTTGGGAATCATGTTGTTATCTACCATCTTAATAGGCACTCTAGGGCCTTTCTCAATAGCATTCCATGCTCCTGGATCATTGGATTGGATAAAGATTTTCATTCTGTTTTTCCAAAAGCTAAAATGCTCCCCCTCAAACAAAGGAGGTCTATTTAAGGATGCTCATTCCTTAAAGGTTATTTGTGAGGTGTTCATTTTGTAAAAATGCAGTGATCTTGAGTATCTTACAAGACCTAGCTCTTGATGCCAATTGTGGAAAATAAGGAACACTTCACACTTAACCAAGAGGGGGGTGAATTTGTTAGTCTTGGTAAATTAAAATTTCTTTGATGAAAATCAGAGTTTTATTGCCCTTTGGATCTTTATCACAAAATCAAACAATAATCTTTATCCCAAAATTAATCCAAGACTTGTTATGCCACAAGAACACACGTGCAAAACAAAGTTCACACACATATAGCTAAATCTGCAGAATTTAAATCACAACACAAGATTTATACTGGTTCACCTCAAAATCTATGAGGCTACATCCAGTTTCTTCTACTCAACTCTAGAGTAGAGTTCCACTATTGCAAATATTATTCTTACAAGTAATTACAAGCTTCTCTTCATCAACCCTAGATGAAGTTCAGAGATCTAAAACTCTATTAGATCCTTAGAA
>PYAF01001739.1:556056-572977 GCA_007407185.1 Glycine tomentella | reverse complement strand
TTAATAACTAATTTTATTAAATACTTATAATTTAATAAGTTAGTTTTATCTAACATGGTCAACAAGACATTTTAACTAATTTCTAATTTTTTCTAGCAGTTGAACAAATTATTTGATTGTCTACTAAACAAGATTTTTTTCTATAACTTCTAACATTTTTTTTAAACACTACCTTTTAAAATGTTAACTTTTAACTCTAACTTTTTATATTTTTTTCTTTTTTTTCTCAATATATCTATCTATTTTCTTGATTATTTTTTTTAAATAAATTATAATTTTATTATTTTTTCATTATTTTATATTTTCAATTATTTAAAAAAATAATTTTATTAAATATTTATAATTTAATAAATTAATTTTTGACCTATCTTAACTAACTGTTCATTTAATTTTATAGTCTAAATCAATGTTGTTTAAAAGTAGTGTCAATACAAAAATGGTGGGGTGAGCAAAAACGTAAAAACGTGAAACGTAAACGAAACGTAAAAGTTTATTACATATACAAAAAAATCCAAAAACTGCAAAAAGTAATAACAGGGATGCAAAAAGCAACTTAATAGATCTGGCCCAAATAAAAAAAAACTTAATACCAACTATATATATAATATTTTCTTTTAAGCCTTCTTCCGCGGCAAATACAGGTTGACAGCGCCGTTCCACTAATTTGAGCAAATTGGACTTGAAGAAGACCTTTCGTGGCTATGCTTAACAGGGGAGAGTGATCGGAGATCACGGTGCCTGTCTCTACTTCCATTTCTTGCCCTATAATCTATCCCCCTTCCCCCATCTCAATGACCTGCTCCTTCTCCCTCTGTTTCCTCCGTTCTTCTACCTCTTTTTTTCGTGCTAATCTTTCCTCTATATTAGCTTTCCCCTTCCGCTGCGAGTGTGACTGAGAGTCACTTGAGGTCTGAGGGAGAAAGACTGAAACGACATCGTTTGGAGGTCTTTTATTGTTTTTTTTTTATAAAAAAAACTGAGTCAACTCGATAAACTCACCAAGTTAATCAAGTTTACCGAGTTGACTCGCTGTTTCAACCGATTCAGCTCATTTTCTGTTTCAACCACTGTTTCAACACGATTTTTGAAGCAAAAATGTATAAACATCCGTTTCTATCGAGTTGAACGACGTTTTAACAATACTGGTCTAAATATGAAAGAGACTCCTATCCAATAGCATATATAAGACTGCCCTTCGTTCTTGCTTACAAAAACCTTCATTGTTCGCAAATTAAGGCTCCAATTGTAGTGGATCCTAAGACTACTAAATTTTAACCCTTTACAAAACATTAAGCCTTTCCCTCTCCATTGCAGCAAGATTCCATTTGTCCTCATATTTTCTTCATAGCTCACTTAACAAACGTCCAAACTGCCTCGTTTTTTAACTGATAAAATTAATTGGTTCTATTTTTCGAAAGCCAACCATTAATCTTGAAGGCACTTTAGATAGAAATAATACTAAAATTATGGTGAATAAATGTAATAACAATTTAAATTTAGTTAAAATGTAGTGACATTATAAATATTTTTTATATTGGCATCTAATTAATAATAAATAAACAATTAAATTATTAACTTCATAATTATTTTTAAAAATCCTATTTTATAATATTTTCTAATATGTGGTAGAATTGAACAAGGTGTTGTCAATGTTAGCTCGTTATTTAACAATAGCCATTTTCACTCTCTTTCAATTTAAGTTCATCTACAAAAGACTAATTTTCCTCGTCATTGATAAGTGCTGTGCATACTTTTAATACATTATGAGGTTCAATTTAATTTTCCTCGTCATGATGAGGATCCTCATCATTTTTTCTTATTGAAATTTAATAAGAAGCCAAACTAAAATTTCTGCAAACCTCACTCACCATAAACAATTGCATATTATATTTGGCACGTGCACTCTTAGGAATATGACTCTTGAATGTAATGTGACTTCAAGAGATCTTGCGTCAGTCTTTTTACTAGATCATTCACTGTCATACTGTATTTGTCGCCCATCTACAAGATAGATAAAGCAATTTAGAATATCAAATTGTTATATATGCACTGTATACATGGAGAATATATATAGATATTCTCATGTTAGAATGTCACTTAAACTTTATATATAATATGCAATTGTTTATGGTGAGTGATAAAAAATTTACGAATCATATAAAATTCTGCATTAGATATGATGATCCATTATCCTATATGCATGTTTAAGTAATTTATTATTAATTAAAATTTATAAAATAATGAGTAAGGCTTATTAAATACTAAGATACGGATTCAACAAATCTTTCAAAATATAGATTCGATCTCGCTTCTATCTTTCATCCTCTTTAGCTAAGAAAATCCAAAGGAGAGGCACAAAGTGAATGGAAAGATAGAGAAGGTAGAAGATAAAAAAAAATAAAGAAAAAAAATAGAGAAATTAAGATATAGAGGATAGAGAGAGTCTTGTCGACAGAGAATTCAAATCACCGTAAATTTCAACTAATAATAAAAAGCATATAAAAAAAATATTACCAACAATTTTTCTTTTATCAAATGTTGATTGCCAGGAAAAATGAAATACTATCATTGTTTAATTACCTGGGCAATGATTGTAACTTTTACTGTGGAAGTCCCAAATGGCAATACGCTACTACTAGCAAGAGAGAGATGGAGATTTTGAAGCAAGGCCATGATTTTGAGCACAATATCCTTTTGTTTCTGACAGTGGATTCCAATGAGAACTTCCTTTTCCAACATTCTTGCTTCAACTTGAGGTAGTAGTGGTGTCGTGGATCTATAATCAGAGATTGTTTCACATGATGATGTGGCTTCTTCTCCTGAGCACACTTGTGATTTCTTGATGAATATTCTTGAATATGTTGTTTTCCTCTTGTTCTCATTCTCTAGCTCTTTCACTCTCTCTTGAAGTTGTTTCATATATGTGATAGCTTCTTGAAGTATATAGGCCCTGTCTGTCTATATATATTCATATTTATAAAGTTATGTACCGTAATACTCATCTGTTATATGCAAACTTGTTATATATAAGTTTATATCAAAAAAGTGTGTCACTACAAAACTTATGCTAAACACTAATCCAAACAAAATTACGTTTTAATTCACTAATGCATTGCTTGATTTATGGTGCATTTTTAAAAAAATATATATAAATATAACATGCATGTCTAGTCTAGTTTTGGCAATTAGAAGTTAGATTTGTAACTTTGTGCATCTTTTACCTTTACATATTTGGTGTAACTTTGTGAAATAACTTGTCAAAAGCAAAACACAGATACTATAAAATAATATTTATACTTTACATATAGACAAAGACACTACTAAAAAAAGGGTTTTTAACATCGCTGCTTTAACATCGGTTATATGAAAAACCGATGTTATAGAAAACGCGGTGGCAATTTCATAATTAAAAGGATCAATTTAACATCGGTTTTCATAAAAATACCTAAAACCGATGTTAACCATTCGAATTAACATCGGTTTTTAAGTTTTTACAGAAAAACCGATGTTAAGGTTAAGTATTTAACATCGGTTTTCAAATTTTTAAACAAAACCGATGTTATAGTGAAGTAGTTAACATCGGTTTTCAAGTTTTTTAAGAAAATCGATGTTAATGTGAAGTAGTTAACATCTGTTTTTAGGATTTTTAATGAAACTGATGTTAAGGTATACTATTTAACATCGGTATTTAAATGAAAACCGATGTTGTCTTTATTAAAATAAGAGACATCCCCAAATCAAAAACCACCTCTGTCGCGCGCTTAACTTTTCCCTCTCATCCCTAACCTAAGCTCTTACAGTCGCGACCTCCTCCCTCCTCGTCCTTGACCTCTCCACCTCATCCGAAACAGTCCATAACCTCACGATGTCACCCCAAGCTTTCAAACTCTCCACCTGTCGTGACGGCACTCGAACAGGCTCAGGTACTTTCCCTAACCTTAGGTTTGACACTCTTTTGCTGTCTTCTGTTCAAGGTACTCTGGCAACTCACACTTCGAACTAATAAGTGGTTGCTATTCGGTTTTTATGTTATCCACATGGATTTCCAAAGTAGGAGGCATCATTTGCTTGAGACCGTGGTTTGCATTGTTGGTGTTAGCTTCACAGGTACTTGAGTTTATTCCATGCTTGTTGGTGTTGCTTATTCATGTGAAAGAGACAATGGGTATCTGTTAATGTAGTTTTGTTTAAAAAATGTTCTGGCATTGTATGGTCATTTGCTGGAATTGGTTTTGTTTGGTGTTACTTGTTTGTGGTAGGGTATGTAGTATGTGGTTTTAAGATGAAATGTTCCATATGTCAGATGTACATGTGTAGCATTTTATATATGAATGGCTTTTGCCTACCTTACAGCTACAAAAGGGTATCCATGTTCATGTCCTTGTGGAGGCTGGCCTTGCAAACCTGAAACAATGGAAGTCATCTTTCTCATTATTTT
This sequence comes from Glycine tomentella, assembly GCA_007407185.1. NCBI lineage: Eukaryota > Viridiplantae > Streptophyta > Magnoliopsida > Fabales > Fabaceae > Glycine > Glycine tomentella. Next base: position 568,539 of record PYAF01001739.1, on the reverse strand, counting down.
AAGTGTTGCTTATTCATGTTAAAGACACAATGGGTATCTATTGATGTAGTTTTGTTAAAAAATTGTTAGATAATTGTCTGGTCATTTGCTGGAATTGGTTTTGTTTGGTGTTAATTGTTTGTGGTAGGGTGCGTAGTGTGGATGAGATAAAAAGCATTATTGTAACACCTGTTGTTTTATTGTAACAGGTGTTCTTCTTTTATATCCCATTGTGTAGTACCTGTGTAAAGCACAGCTTGAAGTGAAGTAAAGTTATTATATTTTAAACTACTGTTGAATTTGTACAAAAAATTGAATTTGTCAAAAGTTGATACTTAGGCTCAAGCTTACAAATACCACCTTGTATTCATTATACAGTTGCTGAAAATCAGGCCTTGCCCCATTGTTTTTGCATCCTTTTCAGGCGGTGCAAAAGCTTGTATGCAGAAGGTTCTTCAGGTATTCTATTGTAGACTGATTTTTATGTTTTGACCATCATGCTATACAGTCTTTTAGTTGTAATGTCTGATGTCTCTGTTTTCCTTTCATCCAGATAATTAGTGGCAGCTCTGAAGCTCATAATATGGTATGTTTCCTGTCATTAGCAGTTCAGAAGATGGCTGTGATACATAATTGTATAATTGATAAAGTCATTATTGTCTTAAATTTTCTTAAATCATTTTAATGTCTGAATGAGGCATACAGTGTTGAATCCATACCCTCCATATATTCTGTTTCTGTGTTCCATGATGTAATTGATCATATATTCCCTTTTACCCAGTGATTTGGTCAAGTCAAGTTCTTGTTACATGGACTTATGTACGTTGGACAGTATTTCTAGTCCTTGTAACTCCTGTTCATGGCACAAACTTAAGAAACACTGAACAAGATCAAAGTCCTAATACTTAGCCTAGTTCCTTCCCACTCATCATCATCCTTGTAAACTCATTCAAGTGGAGACTTAATGTGCTGTGTAAAAACTAAAAAGTTATAAAGCCTATGAATAAGCACGTGGTGTATATAACTGGTGTTTTGAAATGTAAGAAAAAAAATACCACACATATATCTATTTTCTACCTTTAAAGTTTAAACTTGTCAAAACTATTCCTTCATCATAGTTACTTATTTCAACGTTCAACTTCATAAGACTAATAGAGCTACTATTGTGATGGACAAAAAAAATTAATATATAATATTACTCACATAAATTAAATAATGAAAAGGTGAACTGATAAAAAAAAATAACGAAAAAGAGCTCATAATTAATCATAAAAGGTTCCAGAATTTCACGAGGATAATAGTGAAATACGTAAAGCTTTTAGTCATTATATGCTAAGGAATGAACATCGTAGTACTTTCTAATATGTGAAAAGAAATAATAAATAGAGCATGAAATACAAACACTTCGTCTTACTTAAGTGAGAAGGAAAAAGAATAATTTTTAATTTTATTTTAACAAATTCTCATACCTTTATTATATTTATTTTAATTCAAATAGTTTTTCTTCTCCGTTCTTTTTTTTACCCAACTGTACCATATTATACATTAACAAAACATATATATAAGATTGGTTAAAAAAGTGAGATCTAAAATAAAAATTAAAAGATACTTTTTACTTTAAAGAAGATAATATAAGATTTTTTAAATTTAAAGATTCATAACAAATATTTTTTTATTGATGAACTTAAAATTTAAAATTTAATTGCTTTATCGCGTTTCGGTCATATATATATATATATATATGTATATATATGTATATATATATATATGTATATATATGTATATATATGCAAGGTACAAAGAAAAAAGTAAACCGGCCTGGATGAACAAGGATGCAGAAAGCTTTGCTGAAAAGTGGGCAAAAAGTGTGGTCTGAAAAAAGTGCTGTAAACTTGTTTAAAATTTGAGATAGACAGCATTTTTTCTGCCACAGTGGCCCTGCTTTCATATCGCAAGGAGCGTTTGTACAATTTCTCTTTCCATCATGTTCAGTTTAATAAGTTCTTGAAAATTGAAAGCTTTGTTACAATACAATGGAATGGGTCCTCTACATGCACTTTTATCATTCAAATAGATTAATTTATATGTACTGAACATCATGTTATATATAAGTACTTTTATTTGTTTGTTTTCATCTTAATATATATCCATTTATTAAAAACATTATTTTAAATATAAATGCTAGTAAGAAACTCTCTAACACATTCTATTACTAAAATGTAAAATTTGTTTGAGATTAGAAATTTTTATAAATCCTGAGTCTCACTCTTAGTTTTATAGTTTTAGATGATTTTTAACTGAAAGATGAAAAACAAAATGTTAAAACACACGTTCCTGTCATACTGGCATTTCTCTTTTTTAATTTTTTTTTCAAAAAATCTATCTTACTTGTAAAAAGTAAATGTTTCAATGTATATGCTGATTCACTTGATTGTATTAGCACATTAAATGCTAAGATGTAACCGTATGACTGTTTGATTATGCTGGTCAGGTTTAGTGCAGATATGTAAATGTTTTAAGTTTTTAAATATCTTGTATAATTCCTATCAATAAAAAAATAATAGTATGACATATTTAAGTCATAGACAAAGGGACCAGTTCTTGCTACCGTTGTCTGATTTAAAATCAAGCAACAGTTCCACACAGTAATTTAATTTTGTGGAAAAATTTTGTATGTTTAATAGAGGTGTAATAAAAATTCACCCCGAGTTTTTAATAATTACTACTATACAACTCAACAAAGCAGCACATGTAGTTCAAAAACAAGTTAAAACACACTTAATTAGGAAAATTTAAGGTACAAAATCACAATTAAGATCAGATGTTTGATTTGATCATTGAGAAATTAATTCAGAATTTAAAACTAATGTTGAGTTAACAAAACTTTAAATACCTACCGATGAGAAAAAACTTTATATAATTTTTGTATTATATTTATGAATTTTATTATTTTATTTTAAAATTACTTTTTATCCAAAATTGACTTTCAAAATTAATTTTGTAGACACTCACATAAACATAAAGAAAGTCTAACTCACTTAATTGATTAAGGTGTACGAACGAATGTTCTAAATCCCCTGTATTTAATTCTTAGGAGAAAAAGATATACACTTATCTTATACCACAATTTATAATTAAGTAACATAATAAAAGAGTTTTAGATCGTGAGTATACGTATTATTTGTAAATAAATTTTAAGAAAATAATGCAATTGCGAAATTTTGCTTGATTAATTATGAATCTAGCTAGGACTTGTCAAAATATTTGAAGTTGTAGAACTTACCTTCTTCAATCCGGGTATGGTGGCAGAAAGTGCAACGAACCTCTCTGTGAGTTCTTGTCTCCTTTTCCTCTCAGCCATTATGTGATCTTTGATCTCTGATGAGGTTCTATACTTCTTGGCCCCTTGCTTTGCTTTTGGTTTAGTGATGACATGGTCACTGCTGATGAGTGTAATTTCTGAGCTCAAAAGGGAAGAACATGTGGCCTCAAAATGCTTATTAGGGGGATTATTATAATAATTAGGTACTCTATCATGGAGGGCAGGTTCAACAGTTGACTTTTCAAAGGACAAAATGAAGGTAGATTTGGAAGGTGCTGAAAAGGAGGAGGGTATGTGTGAATTGGCAACATCTTGAGAAATATTGATAGAGTTTGAGCTATTACACTTGAGCATTTTGCCATGCCTCTCATCAAAGCTTGCATCTTCATCATAGGATAAGCTACTACTTCCCATGGTGATTGTGGTGGGAAAATCATTGTTATTACTATGATGATGATTATTATCATGTGACATGGTCGAAGAGTGGTGGTGGTGTTGGTCGACACTTAGATGAAATGAGAAATTTGGTGGCTCTAGGTCAATCCCAGCGAGGAGCTTATCCTGATCAAGTGAGTTAGTGTGAGATTGACCATTGGAATTGTTGTCTTCATCCATTTCCTATAACAATACAATGGGAAAACACCATATAGAAAGAGTTAAGAAAAAAAAAGTGAAAAAAAGAAGATTATCTATGTATTGTAGAGAAATCAATGATCATCGCATTCATACAATTAAAAAATAAAAAGAAATTATTTTTTTAATTGGTGTCTCATTACCAAAGAAGAAATCCAATTCTCCCACGAGTCTTCCATCCAAAGAAAAAGTTGAAAAACTGAGAATTTTGCCCAACCAATAGATCACTCTTTTTAATCCTATATGATGGAGACAAGAAACCCAACTGGTTAAACATGCGACCTCAATTTCCACCGTTAGATGGAGTATAATATATACACACAAATGGTGGTATGGGGATTCAAACCCCTCGTACCAAAATTAACCTTGTCTTGTTTCAAATTAAGGAACTCAATAATTTAGGTATGGGGCACACTCGGTTATACAATCAAAAGCAGTGGTGGTCTGCTATATATATATATATATATATATATATATATATATATATATATATTTTTTTTTTTTTTTCTTATGCACGTTCTCTACCTCATTAATTTGTACATTGGGCACAAATGGACAATAATTTAAGAGAAATGCAGGTGGCAAGTTTTGCGTCTAATTGGTTTTTGAATGTTGTCGTTGACACTTGGGGTAAGTTTTGAGCCCCATGGTTGGAAAAGCTAACGTTGATTGTTGACTTGATTTGGGGAGGGGTAGGAACCACAAAAGTTTGCATTATATTATTGGATTATATCATAGAGGTCTAATTCAGTTAATAAAACAATTTTTAATATTATGTTTAATTTTATGGATAAAAAAATTATTTGATTATGACATCTTATCATATATTATTACAAAAATTATAAATATGTTTATTTTTTTTATTTTTTTATCTATTTTTATTTTTCTTAACACATTAACTATTGTACTTATAATTTTTGTAATTAAGTTTTTTTTTTCTCTCTTTCTACCATAATATATTTACTCCAAAATGGGGTGGATGTTAATCATACTCTAATCATTTTTACTCTATGGTTTTATTTTTGTGAGTGTTGTGACATTGGATGCACGGACAGAAGTTTATCCATGGGAATATTTAGGGCTTGGGGTATTAGCCCGTGGATCTTATATGGGTTCCGATAGAGAGAAAGATCTGTTGAGTGTTGACACAAAGATAGAGAATAGAGAATGGTGAGAGTAGTTAAAAGAAGGACTGTAGAAGAGGACATGAACACAGTGCTGTTTTATAATAAAAAGTAAATTATATTTTGTGCCAATTTTTGGCAGTTAGATACTCCTTAACTTGGATTGGGTTTTCGAATAATCAACTTCACCTTTGATTAACAAATGAGGAGCAAGGATTGCTACAGCCTTACTATTTAGGGTTGTGTAGCAATTCTTTGTGAATTTCTGCAATCTAAACATGTCATTAACATCTTACCTGTAGTACATGATATATCCTACCCGGCCGGTAGTATGGTATCTCCACATTATACTACTTTTACTATATATATATATATATATATATATATATATATATATATATATATATATATATATATATATATAAAACAACAACCAAAGGAGTACCTAGTTTGACATTATGCGCTAACTAATAATAAGATCATAAATCTTTTAATAGTGCACATTTTGTCGCTGTGAAATTTGATCTTTGCGCTTTTGTTGCTGTCCAATAGTATACTAGTTGAATCAATTATGTTACAATTCAAATCAAACCAAAATCATTCTTACTTTAATAAACACAAATTCTTGATGATGATGTGTCCGGATATTTTGACACACAAGAGGAGTACTTAAAATTGTTTCAATGAATTTCTCTGATTGTGATTATTTAACCACACCAACATACCATTTGAAAGGTCACATGATTCATCAACTTTTCAGCGAGCTAGAATTCTATCAACTTTAACTTTCCATTGAGCCAATTATGTAGCATCATAGTGGGGCTTGGAACACGGCCATCCATTTGTCTTCATCATAACTACTTTCCCGTGACAACGAATTAAAACTGAAATTCCTAGTTGTATACTTGTTTCCGATAAATATGACAGAAGATTTAGGATTAAAATTAACCATCTAGTTCAAAGTATAAAATGGAGTTCACACCTAATAAACATTTTCAATTTGTTGGAAACACAGTTCAGGAATCATATAATAAGATTAGCTTAATTATTGGAAATTATATATAAGAGATTTTATTACCTTCAACTTAGCAATCATATCAATTAAATATTGATTATGTTTGGCAAAACTAATTAAAAAGTTAACTGAAAATTGAAAGATAGAAATGAAAGCTGGAAAACTAATTTATTAAATTATAAGTGTTTGATAAAACTGACTATGAAGTAGCTAAAAGTGTAAAATAATAAAATCATAATTTATTTCAAAATGGTAAGTAAAAAATTTGATAAATAAATTAAGGATAAAAAGAAGATAATATAAATAAAAAAAACTAGTAGTTAGAAATTAGTGTTTAAAAAAAATATTACTTCAAATAGTGTTTCAAAAAAAAAAAAGTTAGAAATCATACTTTAATCTTCTTAAGATATGCTTAACCAAAAACATATTTTAACCAAAAATATTAATTCAAGTAGTGTTTTCATGTTTATGATGATAAAAACATATTTTAACCTTCCTAAATATGCTTAAGCATACTTCAAGTCTCATATAACGTACTCATTTACTCGTTATTTTAAAAGATAATTTTGATGGATACCCATTCTTAATAAGGGTTGTTCAGTAAAACAAAATATTTTGGTTTGTCTACAAGATAATAGAAAGAAGACATGGCCCATTGGCCCGGCCCCAGAGAGCATCTATATGGTAAAGTGCTTCGTTATACTTCAGTTGTGAATGGTTTAGGTTCAAGAGGCTGTGTCAGCTTTGGGGTCATTTGTTGCTTTCAGTCTCAGTTGTGCTTCGTCCATCAAGGGCCGGTCTTAATATTTTATGGGCCCTGGACTGTACTAAACGATAAATAAGAATCTTTTATATATAAGTATTATAAAATATAAATATATATTTTATAAAGAAATAGGCACATATTTTCGTTAAAAATTATGACTTATTGTATTTAACTAATGACTAACAAAGTTTTCACAAATTTTAAAAATATGCATTACCTTTTTTTTTTTTTTAATAAACTCCTATGTTATCATGAGTAAAATATTTTCTCTACTTGTAAAATTTTCACCAAGCCTATCATCTAGAAAACAAAATATACAATTATCATAAAAAGTGATTTCTTCTAGCAATTACATAAACAAAATTATTAATGATAACACCAACATCAATATTTTCTAACATATCCTTCTTTAATAGATAAAATTGTCAATCCTCTCAATCTTTCTTGTGACATTGATGATCTCAAATAAGTTTTATTAATTTTAATTTTGAAAAATTATTTTAGTTGATGTTATAGTCACATGCACAACTAATAAAATTCTATAAGCAATTAAAACATTTGGATAATAATATGTAGTTTTGACAAACTCAAGAATTTTAATGATTGAGATTAACTCATCAAACAAAGTCATTTTTAAATACTTTCAATTTAGGGAAAAAATCATCTAAATTGACATCTAATGAATCACCGTGAGAAAAGGTAGAGTGAAAATTAGCACAACATTTTTTCAATTCATTATCATGTAATGACATTAACTTCTTTGAATCAAACAAAAATCCAAAAGCAGTTTCAAATATTTTTAATTACCCAAATCTATTCTTTAAAGAAGTAATTGCCATATCCACCAACAACTAAAAAATAATTAATGCTACATGACTCATCAATCAACCAGATTTCTTCATCCTGATTATTCTCGTCAATTTTTTTTTTCTAATAACACGATGTTTTGTTGGAAGTATAGGCTCAACATCCATATCAATGGCAACACTTTTAGCGATATCCATACTAGATGTGAAGCCTTCATCTCTATACTTTTCAAAATACAACAATACATTTTCTATTTGTTTTATGGTAGTGCCAATGCACATAGACTTAGATTGCAATTTCTTGCTCACCATATTAATAAAAAATAAGATGTCATACCAAATAATCATACCAAGTAAAAACTCAAAACTCTCAATTGAATTAACCAAACTTTTTGCTTCACACTTTGACTTGGCATCATCACAAGATTTTTGTAATTCCAACAAAGCCAATCTTATTTGGGGACCTTGAAATCTAATAGCTTTAACACTTTTAATTTGACTCTTCCAACGAGTATTGGACAAAAATTTTACTATTAATATGAGAACATTATCAAGCAAAAATTTCATCTTTTTGTAAACTAAAAAGTAATGCATATATGTGTTGAACAACCCCAAAAAAAGAAATAGCTTTAATACAAGAATGTGCCATATCACTAAGAGTTAGATTTAGGCTATGACAAGTCAATGACATATATAATGCTCTCGGGTTTATTTTAAGAAACCGTTTTTGAACTCTTTGATGTTTTCCTTTCATATTAGAACCATTATCGTAACCATGACCCCTCACGTCATCAACATTAAGATCAAGAGACTTCAACACATTTCGTAACTCATTGAAACTTCTTAATCCAGATGTGTCATATACTTTTAAAAAATCTAAAAAGTACTCCTGAATTTTTATTTTATTATTTAACATATTTACACATACTATTAGAGTTATTTATTCTTGATGACTCACATCATGGTGCAACCAAGAATTACATAAGTGTTTTGCCTCTTTAATGACTATTATGATGGAACTTTTAACACTGTGGACCAAAAGAGAGATAATTTCATTTTGAATTTTATGTCCAAGTTAATGATAATTAATTTCTCGATTTTGAATGTGTCTAACATGATCTTGCATTATCAAATCAAATTCTGCAATCATTTCAATCAATCCTAAAAAATTACCATTGTTATCTTGATATAAATTTTCATTTGATCCTCGAAAAGTCAAATTATTTTTAGTAAGACATTTCATAATTGAAAATATTATAACTAAAACTTGTCTTCAATGTTCTTTCTCTTTCATAACCTCTTGTTGCAAGTTCTTATCAATTGTTTGATTTTTATTCAATCTTACTCTCAATTGATTCCAAGTATTCATGTTATTCATATGCTCAAAACTATTCTCATGATATTTAAATCTCTTGCTAATATGTTACCAATCTCTTAAGCCGTCATTTGCTAACAAACTCTTCTTATTATTAGATTTGAATAACTTACAACAAAAACAATATATTTTATCGACATGTTTAGAATAAATCAACCATTTTCTATCACTAATCTCACCATTGCTTAGCTTTCTAAAATAACTAGCATATGAAAAATGTCTAAAAGTGTTATATAAAGAAAAAACAAGATTAATTTCTCTAATAGGTCCCTTTTCAACTAAAATGTCTCTTGCTTGGCTATCAAGATTATCCTAATTTAAATATTTAAAGGAGGAATTGATTGTTCCTCATCAATATTACCAAGTTTTCAATTCATTTGGCATGTCATTCGGCTCACTTGAATCATTAATTTCATCATCCTCATCTACATGATTTTCATTATGCAAAATTTCATTTGATTGATTTAAGTTTTCATGAGAACCTACCCATATAAAAATGTATTTATAAATAGCTCCTTGTTGTGATTCTATTAACTCTTCTTTTTTTCTTTTTTCTTTTTTCACTTCTAGATAAATTCCTTTTAGGTAGCATGTTATAAAAGATAAATGAAATAGTCAATTAATGCAAAAAAAAAAAAAGAGAACAATTGCACTTGGAAGTAGAAGTCGAAGTTCAATAATCGCTCACACTTTGCAGTTTGCTAATTCCAAAAGCTAAATTTGAACACCGTAAACATAATTAAAAAAATATCAAATTAGACATAAAAATTAACAATATCAGAGAGAAATTAAAAAAAGAACCCTATAATTTTTATAATACTTTTGTTTTTGAATAAATGACAATGACTATCTTATATAATTAGCTAATACTAATAATATTTTGTATGTGGGCCTCCATTTTTCAGTGGTTGTTTTCTTTCTACCATTGCTAAATTCGAACGCTGTAAACATAATTCAAAATTAATATCAAATTAGACACAACAATTAGCACTATCAATGTGAGAGAAATTAAAAAAAAGAACCCTATAATTTTTCTAATACTTATGTTTTTGAATCAATGGTAGTGGCTATCTTATATAATTAGCTAATACTAATAATATTTTGTGTGTCAATTTCCATTACATCACACTAAGGTCTGTTCACTCTTAAGCATCAACACCTAGGCAAGTGGGCCTCCATTTTTTCAATGGTTGTTTTCTTTCCACCATTGCTAGCCACGTTTTCTACTTTTCTTAATCTTTATTTGAAACTAATATTATACTTTAAACCATTAAATTTCAACATGAACAATTATCCTATAAATAACTTATAATCATTATTTTTTAAAATAAAATAAATAGCAAAGCAACAAAAGATAATGGAAAATTTTGATGCACATACCAACAAGCAAAGTGGCAAAGTGCCTCGCAGTCTCACACTTGAAATCGCTGAAGGAAATCTATAAAATTCAGTTTTGGATCAAGAGTCAGCTAGTCAGACACTAGCACTGAGCACGCAGTGAGTAGTGAATGGTGAGTGGTGAGTTAGATAGTTAGTGAGTATATGAATTATGAATATATGATTTATGTTCGCAAATTGTAAATTGCAATCCAATTTCATGTCTTTAAATATAAATATTACTTTTGTTACCATAAACTTAGAAAATAGTGAAGGATTCGTCATGGTTTCGGTGAAAATTTATTGCACAAACACCATTTGTAAAGTTGGAAAGTTGGAATGTGTAATTAGTCAATTGAATATTAAATTGTAGAAGCTAAAATATCAGGTGTGAAATCATAATTTTTCTTCAAATATCAGAGATAAAAAAAATTTTGCCTCTACCAATTAAGGGCCTTAAGCCAGCACACTTATTAAGCAAGCTCAGGACCAACCTTGCATCCATATTCTAAACCATCTCCTATTAAAAGAATCAAAACAACTCATGAGTTTCAAAACTGAATATAAAAGGAGATTAATTATGTGTTAGTCCTTTAAATCGAAAGATTTATTTTTTTAATCTCAAAGAATAATTTACATTGTTAGTCTCTCAAATTTTGGCAAAGGGACAAATCATTTTTTTTTTTTGTAATTTGAAGTACTAAAAAATATGAATTTTTATTTGAAAGACTAAAAAATAGATCCCCTTAATATGGATGAATTAAATATTTTATAACTTTTCATGCTATTATAATGTTATATTTTTTTCTATTTTAAGTAGTTGAGTTTTTTTTCCATCAACCAAAAAAGTTATTAATTAAAGTTTCATAACATACCTCCTAATATACCTTTTTATATTTTATTATTTATGTTAATTCTAATTTAATATATACTTCTATGCCAATTATTAAACAATAAATAAATAGACTACTTTTAATTAATTAAATAAATTATTTAGAATTTAAAATGCATATTAAGATTAATAATAATTTTAAAATGCATGAAGAAATCAAAAAATAATACCGTCTCTATCTCTATTTATAAAACATAGCCACATATTTTTTTTCCTTGTTATAAGATTTTATTTTATCTTTTTGTGTATTAATTATTTTGACTAAAGTATCCTGAATTATCCTTTTCTCTTTCCTATCAAGATTGGAAAAAATGAGTAGGTTTCTAATAAAATTAAGGATAAATTAAAAAATATTATAATTATAGAGAAATTTAATGTTAGTAACTAAATTGATTAATTTTTAATAAGCATTAATTAATTAATTAAATATTATAATTAAGGACGGATGTAGTATGTTATTATTGCAATGTTCTGTTTCTTTTTATTTGCTACTAATTACCAAACAAGCTAAAACCTTAATAATGTCCTTAAGATTTAATTAATTGAGTTATTCCTTACACTTAGGAACACAATTTAAAAAGTTTCTAAATAAACCTCACAAATAGAGAAACTCACGGGAACATATCCATCTTTGCCCTGTTGTTATGTCTCTTAGTTGGTTGTTGCTTACTGCGTCACAAAATACTTCCTACACTCTTTTTGGCTTCCGGATTAGATAATCCAGAATGCAAAATTATATCTTAGATGGTTACATCTGTTGTTTTCTAGATCTAGAAGGTAAAATATAATAACCTTGACTAAAAAAAAAAACAAAAGTTATTATAGCAGTTACTGTAGTCCACGCCTGAGGCGTGGAAAGCCACGCCTGGAGCGTGGGAACTGCTCCAGAAAGTGTTTTTTTGCTGGAATCCCACGCCTGAAGCGTGGGAAGCCTCCAGAAAGCCATTTTTGGCTGGAAACCCACGCCAGGAGCGTGGGAAGCCACGCTGGAAGCGTGGGAGGCGCGGAAGAGGCCTATAAAAGGCCATTTTGCACGTTTTGAAGGCCAAAAACCTTGGTTCTTCTTCCTCCTTCGTCCAGACCTCCATTAGAGCATCCTCGGAGCTTCAAACTTCCATCATAAACCCATAAAACACCTCCCTATCATCTATAAACTTGATTAGAACCCTTGAGAAGCCAAAATCCAGCCTTGTT
>PYAF01001739.1:537792-550176 GCA_007407185.1 Glycine tomentella | reverse complement strand
CTTACATATCACAATATGTTAGTATAATGTATAAAAGGTGTCATTAGTGTATTTCAGACAATTAATTAGACGAGTTCACGTGGATATATATATATATATATATATATATATATATATATAATAGTATATCGGTGAGAATTTGACAAAACATCATATGATGTATCAATTTTTTTTATTGTTAAAAAGTTGGAATAACAAGGAAATATTATTTGATGGATGTGAGATTTAACAAAATAAAAATAAAAATTATAATGTTAGTAAGTTAATACCTAATTAACAAAATACAACATGTTGTAACAATTACAATTTAGAAATTAATTAAGAAAAATGATAGTTTTATATTTGCAACAAATTAGACATTTAACTTTAAGGAGATAATGCAATAATTTTTTAAGGAGATAATTATGCACTTTTCTGTAATTATTTTACCACGCAAGGATCAAAACCTTCAAAAAAAAAAAAACACTAGGATCAAAATTTTACTCCCATTTTATCTCTTTGCAATGAATTTATCAACTAAATTTTGACATACTATTCTTTTACAAGATGAATCATAATGATAAATTCATTCCTTCCAAATTCTTTTTGTTTGATATGTTTTTTCCAAATTCTTAAATGCTAGAACTTTTGTAAAATTAAGATTTTATACCTGTGAAATGCATGAGTTATATATAGTCTAGTTAAGCCATAAAACCAAGAAATTATGTTAGTCCGAGACCATTAGGTCAATGTGATATTGGCCGATAACAACATGACACCTTGTAACATGGTCAAAGGTTAATGATGTTATAACTTTTTAAGGGTATTAATCTGATTTAACCAATTTATCCGGATATCTTATACAAATTTACCATTACATATATCAAAATTAATTGCATATCTTTTACAAACCACATTTACGATTATACCAAAATTAAAACTCCTAAAAATAGTTTCGAGGATCATCACGTTTACACTTTACGTTGCCAGAAAAAGAGAACGCTCTCAGCCATGGATGCTTTGCCATTGCTGTTACCGCAAAGCAACCATGAATTAATGGAAGATTATTGCTTATCGTTAATACATCCCAATTAAAGTGATTACACTACTCTGATGTATAATATGGTTATAGTTTAAGCTGCGTGAAATGTGACTTGAAATTACTGAGAAGTTGATGAGGGAGATCAGTAGACGTGAGAATGCGAGGCACGACACGAAACAAATGATGATTTGTTCGGTGAGTGATATGCGCCTAGCATATAAGGTTTTACCAAACTTTTTAAAGCAAGAATTGAGCATCAAGCATGAATAATTGCCTCTTTGTATTGTAAATTGAGCTAACATGATAAATTGTCAGGAAAACAGCCACAAGTGCCAAGACCTTGCAAAAATCAGAAGAAAAGAGTCAAGTCTGCAGAAGTCATGGTGCCATCAGCGCCAAGTCTGGCGCCAGGAGCGCCATGAACACTGGAAACTGGCGCCAAGAGCGCCATCTTCACGCCCAAAGCGTCAACAGCATTGGAAGATGGCGCCACAAGCGCCAAGTCCGCGCCATAGGCGCCACCAACTCTGGAATCTGGCGCCTGGAGCGTCAGTTCCCGCGCATGGGGCGCCAGAGTTTCTGGAAGTTGGCGCCAAGGGCGCCACAGGTCGACAGTAGTAGACATTAAGGGCAAAACAGAGACTTCACAAGCTGGGCTATATATATCTTAACTCTCAGCATTCAATGCACGACTTCTTGGAGGGAAAGAGTACAAAATAGGGTTTTAGAAGCTTGGGTGCCTTAGCTAGGGTTTAGGGAGTTGAAGGTTCAAGTGGGATTGCATCTCCATCTTCTTCTTCTTGCATCTCAGCTGGGTATGCCTCTTTTTGTAGCTCAGCCGGCCACCATGAGGTTTGGTTGAGTTTATATTGTAGTTAGGGCCAAGCACTTGATGTAAATTTCATTAGGATGTATTGAATGCCATTATTCATTTATCAAAAGTTATTTTACTGCACTTTGCTTTAATTCCTTCATCTCTTTCTTAGACTTGATCAATCTTTGTGAGAGCTCAAAGCTAGGCTTCACAATAGGAATATTGGGGCTTTGGTTTGGAACTAAGTGTGGTAACTTGCCTTACATCACCTAGGAATAGGGATGCATGCTTGTAGCTGAACTTATTCATGTGTTTGCTTAATGCTTAACTCTCAATAATCACTAAGGGATTAGGGTTTGAGTGTGGGTTAAAGAACTAAGTGGTTAAGGAATCAAAGCTTAGTTAATTTGTGAAAACACACTAGCTGAATAGCTTAGGTATTTGAATATAGTAGTCAATATAGTTTCATTGGAAGGAACATTAAGTGTAGGTTGCCCTAGCTACATTCCGTCACATATCGTTATCGTGTTATTTACTTGTTGATATTAGTTAATGTTCACATTTAGCTTTTAGCCTATTTCATACACACACAACAACACCATTTCTTCATTCATTTGTTATCCAACTTATCGATCTAGTTTATAATTTAATTGGTCAAACAATCCTCGTTGGGAACGATACTTTATTTTATCACTTTATTACTTGTACGATCGGTGCACTTGCCGAGTCCCGCAACAAGTTTTTGGCGTCGTTGCCGGGGATTGTTTAAGCCAAATTTATTATAAATCTCTATCTTTAAGGTTGGAATTATTTTGTTACTAACCTGCTTCCAGAGTTTATGCGAGGTACCGCTAACCCCGCGAATCTTCAGTTTGACCGGAAATTGAGAAAACTGCTAGGAGGAACCGGAGGTTAACGAAACAAAGGAAGGAAGCAGAAGTATCTGGTTCTCAGCCCTAAGAAGAAGAAGGATCTGAAGAGGAACCGAATATGGCTGAAAACCGCAATGAACAGCCAAGGCTGGAGGACGAACTAATGGAGAATATTCTTGCTCCGTTATTCGTCCGATCGCCTTCCAGCATTGTCAGGCCGCCTATTCAAGCCAATCACTTCGACATCCAACCATCCCTCATTAGTTTGGTGGAGAAGAATCAATTTGGTGGCAAGGATGATGAGGATCCTCACGACTTTGCAGACCGCTTCATGATGATCTGTGATACCATTCGGCACCAAGGAGTGACCGATGATGCCATTAGGCTCTGCCTCTTTCCTTTTGCTTTGAAGGGAAAGACACTCAGATGGTTAGGCCGTCAGCCCTCTAATAGCATAACCACCTGGGATGAGTTGATGGCTAGGTTCTTCGCTCAAGATTTTTCCATGGAGAAGTATAACCGTCTGGTGAATGAGATCACCAACTTCACGCAGCTTCATGGGGAAACCTTGTGTGCAGCATGGCATCGGTTCCAAGAATTGATCCGGCGTTGTCCTCAGTATGACATGCCGATTGGGAAGAAGGTGCGAATCTTCTTCAATGGTTTGTCACCAGAATCAAAATTGGTAATTAATGGAGCTGCCGGAGGAACCATTAGATCAAAGACAGCTGCCCAAACACATGAGTTGATAGACTCTTTGGCCAGAACGGAAAATGAGAGCATTGCAAGCAAGCCAAAGAGGGAAGTCATTCATTTGGGTAGCACAGACACAATGTTGGCTGAACAAAAACTCCTATCACAATAGCTTGCTATCCTCAATGCTAAGTTTGATAAGCTAGAGGTCTCCAAAGCTCAAGCTTCATCAATCAAAGCAGGCATGGCTGTTTGTGAGTATTGCCAAAGGGACCATGAGCAAAACCAGAAATAGCAATATGCTATTTGTTTGTGAGTATTGCCAAGGATCTTTCCAGATTCGAAAAGCCTCCTTACCCCTTGAAGATGAAGCAGCAAAACCAGAAAAAGCAATATGCTAAGTTCTTGGAGATGTTTAAGAAGCTGCAAGTCAACATCCCTTTTGCTGAAGCTTTGGCAAATATGCCAAATTACGCAAAGTTTATGAAGGACTTGCTCTCCAAGAAGCATAAGCTCCAAGAATGTGAGACGGTGGTTTTGACTGAAGAGTGTAGTGCCATCATTCAGAGTAGAGTTCCACCTAAGCTCAGGGATCCAGGAAGCTTTAACATACCTATTGCCATAGGTAATGTCAATGTGGGCAAAGCCTTGTGTGACCTTGGTGCAAGTATCAACTTGATGCCTCTCTCTATTTGCAAATCATTAGGCATTTCTGAGTTGAAACCCACCAGGGTATCCTTGCAACTAGCTGATAGATCCTTGAGACGACCTAGTGGGTTCATTGAAGATATTTTGGTCAAGGTGGACAAATTTATCTTCCCAGCTGACTTTATAGTTCTGGACATGGAAGAGGGAGAGATACCTGTTCTTCTAGGTAGGCCATCCTTGGCTACGGTTAGAGCTGTCATAGATGTGGCTGAAGGGAAATTGGAGCTGAGGATGTTTGATGAATCCATAACCTTCAATGTACTTGATGCTATGAAGGCTCCTATGGACAAGAATGATTGCTTTCGGATTGATGTGCTAGATGATCTAATTCATTTCGATGAGTCTTTTGAGCAAGAATTTGAAGACCTAATGGAAGTTCAAGATGTGGCTGTCATTGAAGAGTTTAAAGAGGCAGCTATGGAGGTGTTAGAAAAGAAGGATACAGACATTGATGTTGGGGCACCAAAGCTAGAGTTGAAGGAACTTCCAGCAGCCCTTAAATATGTGTTCCTGGGAGAAGACAAGACCTACCCAGTCATCATTAATAGAAGCTTAGCTGAAGATGAAGAAGCCAAGCTAATCAAGGTGCTGAAGGAACACAAGTCCGCCATTGGATGGTCCATATCAGATTTGAAGGGTATTAATCCTTCATTTTGCACCCACAAGATTCTAATGGAGGATGATGTGAAACCCGTCAGGCAACCACAAAGAACGCTTAACCCGATGATGAAGGAGGTGGTCAGAAAAGAAGTTGTGAAGCTTCTTGATGCGGGTATGATCTATCCAATTTCGGATACTGCATGGGTTAGTCCGGTACAAACTGTACCCAAGAAGGGTGGGGTCACTGTAATCCAAAATGATAACAATGATTTGATTCCCACCAGGACTATCACCGGATGGCGGATGTGCATAGATTACCGCTGTTTGAATGATGCCACAAGGAAAGACCACTTCCCACTTCCATTTATTGATCAAATGCTAGAGAGGTTGGCCGGGCATGAGTATTATTGCTTCTTGGATGGGTATTCTGGCTACAACCAGATTCCAGTAGCACCTGAAGACCAAGAGAAGACGGTGTTTACCTGCCCCTTCGGCGTCTTTGCTTATAGACGGATGCCTTTCGGTCTCTGTAATGCACCAACCACTTTCCAAAAAGGTGTATGCTTTCTATCTTCTCTGACATGGTAGAAAAATTTCTTGAGGTTTTTATGGATGATTTCTCTGTGTTTGGGTCTAACTTTGATACTTGCTTATTTAAACTGTCTAAAGTCTTAAAGAGGTGCCAAGAGACCAACCTCGTTCTTAATTGGGAAAAGTGTCATTTCATGGTACGTGATGGTATTGTCTTGGGTCACAAAATCTCCTCCAAGGGGATTGAGGTGGATGAGGCTAAGCTGCTATTGATTGAAAAATTGCCTCCACCTGCTAATGTGAATGGTGTGCGTAGTTTCCTAGGACATGCTGGGTTCTATAGGCGATTTATCAAAGATTTTTCTAAGATAGCTAAGCCTCTGAGCCAACTGTTGGTCAAAGAATCTGAATTTAACTTTTAATGCTGATTGTTTGCATGCTTTTAATGTTTTCAAAGAGAAATTGACCACTGCACCTGTTTTGACTGCCCCTGATTGGAGTTTACCATTTGAGCTTATGTGTGATGCTAGTCAATATGCTATAGGAGCTGTGTTAGGCCAACGTAAGGACAAACTTTTACATGCCATTTACTATGCTAGCAAGATTTTAAATGAAGCACAAGTAAACTATGCTACCACAGAAAAAGAAATGCTAGTTGTAGTTTATGCCTTGGATAAGTTTAGACCTTACCTAATTGGTTCTAAAGTTATTGTTTATACTGACCATGCTGCCCTTAAGTACTTGTTGACTAAGCAGGATGCTAAGCCTCGCTTGTTGAGGTGGATGCTCCTCTTTCAGGAATTTGATATGGAAATTAGAGACAAGGCGGGTGTGGAAAACAGAGTGGCTGATCATCTCTCAAGAATCCAAGAGAAGGAACTTCAAGATGGCCCTCAGCTGGAGATCAATGATGCATTCCCCGATGAACAAATGATGGCCGTTGCCAGCACTCCTTGGTTTGCTGATATGGCCAATTACAAGGCTGTGGGAGCACTTCCTGAAGAACTTACATGGCAGCAGAGAAAGAAGTTCTTGCATGACGCCCAGAGATACTACTGGGATAATCCATTCCTCTACTTCCAGTGTGCCGATGGAGTCATCAGGAGATGCATTGCTAAATTCGAAGTGCCCAAGGTTCTGTGGCATTGCCATGCTTCAGATTATGGAGGCCACTTTGGAGGGAATAGAACAGCTTACAAGGTGTTGCAAAGCGGCTATTATTGGCCCACAATCTTCAAGGATGCTAAGGACTTTGTTGAGAGGTGTGATCAATGTCAAAGAACAGGTAACATCTCCCGTAAGGATGAGATGCCCCTCAACAACATTCTTGAAGTGGAATTGTTCGATGTTTGGGGGATTGACTTCATGGGACCCTTTCCTAAGTCATACTCCAACCAATACATCTTGGTGGCTGTGGACTATGTGTCAAAGTGGGTGGAAGCAGTAGCCCTGCCTACAAATGATGCCAGAGTTGTTGCAAACTTCTTGAGAAAGAACGTCTTCACTCGTTTTGGGGTTCCAAGAGCAATTATCAGTGATGGAGGTACACATTTCTGCAACAAATACATTGAGAGTTTGCTTACCAAGTATGGGGTAACCTATAAGGTGGCCACGCCTTATCACCCACAAACCAGCGGTCAAGTGGAAGTTTCCAATAGAGAGTTAAAGCGGATACTTGAGAAGACTGTTGGAAGTTCAAGAAAGGATTGGTCCAAGAAATTGGACGATGCATTGTGGGCTTACCGGACAGCTTTTAAGACACCAATAGGTATGTCGCCGTATCAGTTGGTGTAAGGCAAATCATGCCATCTTCCGGTAGAATTGGAGCATAAAGCTATGTGGGCCACCAAGTTCCTCAACTTTGAACTCTCCAAGGCGACAGAGAAACGATTGTTGCAGCTGAATGAGCTAGATGAGTTCCGACTTGCTGCATATGAAAACGCCAAGCTCTACAAGGAGAAGACCAAGAAGTGGAATGACAAGCACATCCATCCCAAGGAATTTACCCCAGGCCAACAGGTATTATTGTACAACTCGCGCTTGCGGTTGTTTCCAGGTAAACTCAAGTCTAGATGGTTTGGTCCATTTGTAGTGGTAAAGGTTTTTCCTTATGGCACTGTAGATATCTCTCCTCTTGACACCAACAGACCTTTCAAGGTCAATGGATGGCGACTGAAGCCATACCATGGTGGTCCAGTTGATAGGGATGCTGTTGCAATCCCTTTGAGCTCTCCTAATCCTTAGAGGATTAACCGTCAGGCTAGCGACGTTAAACAAGCGCTTGTTGAGAGGCAACTCAATTGTGTTTAGGGATATGTCTGAATTTATTTCTTAGGTTAGTGTCAACAATTAGTTTAGCGTTTCTCATAGATGGATTTCATAGGTTTAAGAATGTTCATTCCTTTAGTGTTTATTGTTGTCATTTTGATGTTTCTCATTTATGCATGGTAAGCTAATTCCATTTTGCGTGATTAAGTAGGCATTGGAGTGGTTTTTAGCCTTTAACTTCCAGTTCCTGCAAATTTTGTGCCTGTGCAGAAAGTATGGTGCCATCAGCGCCACACTGGCGCTCCTAGCGCCAACCTTTCTGGATCACCGCGCTGAAGGCGCCAATGTGGCGCCACCAGCGCCAACTTTCTGGATTCCCGCGCTCCAGGCGCGGGATTGGCGCCACCAGCGCCATAGTCTCTGGATGTTGGCGCTTTTCGAGCGGATCTGGCGCCAAAAGCGCCAGCTGGGTTTTCGGAGTTCCTTATGGCGCCGTGAGCGCCCTTGTGACGCCAGAAGCGCCATTGATTCTGCTTGTCCGCGCTCTGAGCGCGGGATCTGGCGCAGGAAGCGCCAGATGGTCTTTCGAAATTCTTATGGCGCCCAGAGCGCCACCGTGGCGCCTATAGCGCCAATCTCTCTGTAGCTTCACGCTCCTGGCGCGGAATCCTGCGCCCCCAGCGCTGACTGGGTTACTCAATCAGGGCCTGGCGCCCATAGCGCCGTGCTGGCGCTTGGAGCGGCCATCACACTGGATTGTGGCGCCTGGAGCGTCACTCTGGCGCTTGGAGCGCCATTCGTTCCGGATTGCCGCGCCTTGAGCGCGGAGATGGCGTGATTAGCGCCACACTTAGGGCGCCGTTTTTATTTTTCTTTAATTCGAAATCTCACAACCTCTTCCCATTCCTCTCCTCTCCTAGAACCTCCCCACACCTGCTCCTACCAGTGCGACCTTCACCCTCTAACCCCTTTTAAGTCCCATTATTCTCTTTTTCCCCTTTAACCTCAGCAACTCCCCTCATCAGACCACATTCCTCCTTCCCTCATTTTGGTACTCTGACCATTCTCTCGTGGTGCCCATTTTCGTGCATTTCATCTCTCTGCTGCTATGGCTCGTGATAAGGTAAGCACGTCCTTATTCGTGTTGCTCTGTTGCTTGAAGAACATCAAGGGAAGGGGTAACCTTGGCCCCATTGATGCAACTTTTGGGTCTCAATGCCCAGCCCACGCTGGCAGCGTGGATGTCCACGCCAGAGGCGTGGCTGGGCTTCCATGTTCTAGTGCTTAGGTGTTTAAATGAAGGATGTTTCTTGTTGAGTGGTTCTATTATTTACTCAATTGAATTCAAAAGCTTGAAATATCTCATTGTTAATGGACTGTTTTTATGGTGTTATAAGATGTTGGGAACACTGTGTGGCATGATTTGATGTGTCTAGGGTCTTTAGAACTTTCATGATTATTCAATTGTTAGCTTGCTACACTGAAATTGTGACGAAAACCTTAGAATAATGAGATGACACATTGAATAGATTAGGCCATGTTGCTGAGATTTAATGTTGAAAAACAGAATACCTTAACCATTGTGCATGTAACCACTGATTTGATTACTTACTTTGAAGCACATTGTATGGGGTATTGTGTGACTCAAATCTGGGAATTGTCTTGCAAATAGGCTTTATATGCATGTGTTCTATGATGATAAGGTAGGATTCTGAGTTGGGAATAAGTTGCAGTTTTGAATGACCTGTGTCGGTGAGGATTTAGATGCCCAAATAGTTGCATGACTATGTCTTGATCTCAATTAATGAACATGAGCACAAGTTCTCTAAATTGGATACATTTCTTGTGAATCATTATGTTGAAATCAAGTCTGGAAATTCCCCTCAAAGTCTGTTCATGCGTCTTTCTGGCTTAATTTGCTTCAAGCTTATAATCTGTTAAGTGTGTAATGGTGATTAGCTTGATGAGATCATAAAATTCTGAACCTGCATGCTTGTTTGTAAATATCTTGAATGGGGGAATTCCTATACTATATTTCATTCTGACTTCCTTGCAACCATAAGTGATGATTGTGAACTTGCTTGCCCAGAACATGGTATTAAGCAAATCTGGGAATTCTATACACAGCTTGCCAAACAGAATGTTTTGCCATTTCACATGTAACCACTACTTTGATTAGTCTTTTTGAAACATTGTGAGAGGTACTATATGATTCAAATCTGGGAATTGTGTTCACATGTGGTGCTGATCTCTTTTGTCAAATTCTTTCAACGCTGAAACCTTTTTGATTGTCATTCATTCTTTATCCCTAGCCTGCTATAATTCTGTAACTGGGGATTGGTATTGAAATCCAGCTTAGTGTCCTGATTTGTTGAAAATGCTTGCATACTATCCCTGTAGTTGGTCAGTGCATTCCTTGCATTAGCTTGAAATCTGAAACCATTAAGCATATTGGTGCACATCATTGTAGGCAATATGGTTTGCAATAACTGTGAATTTCATTCCAATTCGGTATGTGCATCTTTTTCACCACTTTGGTTTGAGTATGCATTTTGAGTCACTAGCTTACTGTGAACTTGATCATGCTAAATCCTTGTTGAACACACAACTAGTATCTTGAGCTTTTGATAGTGAGCAGGAAGTGGCAATATAGAAAATTTTCTGTATCCCTTGCATATGATTGATATCCCTGATAATACTTGTGCACTTTGTTGTTCATCATTTGGTATCAAATAAATCTGGGAATTCCAATGATGATGGTCTGCTGCATAAATTGATTTCAAGCTATGCAGTCCTTTTCATTGAATTGAACTCTGTTGCATGCAGCCAATTTGGGAATATGCTGAAATTGTTGCAACTATATGTGATGATTGGAACATAATTACTAATGATATAGTTGCAAATACATCTGGAAATTGTGCATTTCCAATATTATACCTTTTCTGTTTTTGACAAGTTAATGGAAGCCATGTGGTATATTGGAATTTTCTGAGTTTTAGGGAAAATAGGTGGACAAAGGCAAGCAAAAGGCGACCGCAGGGGCCCCTAACAAGAAGCCCCGGACTTCAGCCTTTGACGATGGCCGCTTCAGATCCAGGGAACATCAGGACCGCTTCGACCAGTGGTTCTTGCCAAAGAAGATCATTCCCGAGCGGATCATCGACTGGGAGATGCTACCAGACGACTCGCTCATCCTGGAGGTCATCCTACGCCGCCAGTGGCAGAAGCTGGTGAGCTTTGCTGAGTCGAGCTCCAGTTCGATCCTGAAGGAGTTCCTCGCAAACGTGGACAGAGCGACTGTGGCATGAGAGAGGCGCAGTTGGGTCAGAGGCGTGGTCGTGCCTTTCGAACATGAGTTCATCGAGGACTTCCTGCGCACTTCATTTGACGATCTCCGGAGCTGCGGGTTCATCACCAGGTTCAACAAGATGCAGCCCCTCCCCTGCACCGGCAGGGCGACTTATAGGGACGATATGCCTGCGTTAGCTGATGAGCTACGCAAAGGGATCACCGGTCGCTTCTCCGCTTGGCGGATGAAGACCGGCTCCGACTACGTGCCCGAGAAGCTCATGAGGAATGAGCTGCACGTCGAGTCGGATTTTTGGCATTTATTTGTCAACTCCACTATCATTCCATCCTCTAACTTGACGGATGTGAATATAGAGAGGGCCTGCCTCTTGTATGTGCTGCAGAGAGATATCAACCTCGGTATCTCTTATGCTTTATTGGATCGCATCCTGCACATGATACAGGATGGTCGGGCCCAATCCCATCTTGCTCACTCTTCCCTCGTATCCCACCTCTGTATGCACGCGGGCCTCGAGATCCCAGACGACGAGCCCTTGGACATGCCGCTTGCGTCCACCCTCACACAGATGACATATCAGGACTCAGTCCGGCGCACCCTCCAGGACCAGCTTCTCCGCGCGGCTGACATGACCCCTGCGGAGATGGCTGCTAGGAGCCCGAGGCACGGGCCTCGAGAGGGTCTGGAGCATCCTATGCCCGAGGTCCCGATCTTTCCCCCATCACCTCCGCCTCAGTAGCCAACCGCTTCTTCTCGGCCTTCGCTGGCAACATCACCACCACACCAGGACTCACCTGCTGCATCCAGCCAGACCACTCATCGGGAGCCCATCTTCGAGGACTCCATTACTTATATACGGATGCAGCAGCAGATATCCCACCAGACCACCATTATCCAGAGCATCCAGCTTCAGCTTGAGCAGCAGACTCAGCTCCTGGATCAGCAGACAGCTACCTCCCAGAGGATGCAGACCCAGCTGGATAAGCAGTCTAGGATAATCACAGCCCTCTGTCAGCATTTCTCTGTGGATCCCACAGCATCACCTTCCCAGCCACCTCCGCTTGCATTTGCCCTCCCTTCACCAGAGACCCAGCCTTCTCCCACAGCAGCTGCGGACACCATGGATGAGGATCCGGCTCCCTGAGTCTTCTCAGCCTTTCTCTTCATTTACTTTCTGCTTTATTTTCATGTCATTTACTTTTCAGCACTTTTGATGAGTCACTATTTATCACTATTTACTCATCTTTCTGTACTCATTTTAATCCCTAACTTGTGCTTAATTGTTTATATTTTGCATTGTTTCTCATTTAGGATTTAATTAGACCAATAATTCGAATTTTAATTAATTTGGATTATTTTAAGTTAATTATATCTAATTTGATTTTTCAGGGCAGATTAATAATTAATTGGGCTTGGAATTAATTTATGGACTGAAGATTAGTGCGCCACGTCAGCATCAGCTTAATATTTCCCATATCAAATTATAGATTTCGTTTTTATTTATGCTTAATATTTTCCATATCAGAATATGGATTTCGTTTTTATTTTATTTTATCTTATCTTATCTTTA
>PYAF01001739.1:496275-537692 GCA_007407185.1 Glycine tomentella | reverse complement strand
GACTTGTTTTTAATCACTGCGTTTAATTAGTAATTCTGTTTTATTTTATATGTTCTGCCAAATTCTTTCAAAAACCCCCTTTGCACGTTTTAACCCCTTAAACATTGACAATTGATCCTTGAGAGACGACCTAGGAGTCACTTTCCTAGTACTACATTTTAAAATCAAATTAATTTGGTTGCGTACGACCGCGATCAACTTTACATTCAGTACATTAGACATTTACACACTTTTGGCACCGTCAGTGCGTGCCCGTATATATGACATTTCTGCCATGATTTGATACAGTTTTATGCATGAGTATGTTTCCTCTTATAACGTGTTGTCTGTGTGTGTTTTATGCATCTCAATTGCTGGGGACAGCAAGGGGTATAAATCTAGGAATAGGGACACGTTAATCGAGGAAACACGCGTCTTTTTGTTAATCATGCGTCTTTTTGGTTGAAAATTGAACAGTAGGCAGATGCTTTTTGGACAGATACTTTTTGGATAACAAAATTTTCTTTTTGTGAAGCTATACAGATAATTAACTACAATTAATTTTGCGTCTAATTCTAACCTAATCATAGGTGTACATATTAGACAATTTTGCTAAAGGCATGCTTGTCCCGGATTTAGATTTGCATGATCAGTCAATTGTGAATTAAATTTTGGAAAGCATTGGTGATATGGATCATGAATTGATGTTGCATGAACTTGAACTGAGCGTGTGAATGCCTGTATGACTGGATTCATTTCAAATGGATACATTGTTTGATCTGATATCATCATGAGTCTAGCTTGTGCCACAGCCTGAAAGGTTTGAGCCTAAACAATTAATTTCTTTTGAGGGATGCCTCACTGTGATAGTATGCTAGAACTTGATCGATTTCTCTCTAATGCATGCATATGTTGATGTGATAAAGGCATTTTGTTCTGATAAGCTTGAGCCAAACAGCCTTCCTTCCAAGTTAAGTCCTTTGCTAACCCTTTGAGCCTGAAGCCTCCTTTTGTTTGATCACCTGATAATACAACTAGCCACAATTATTACCCTACCTTGGTTGAGATTGAACTACTAATTGATCTGTGGTTTTGTAGTAAAGAAATACAAGTATCAAGGTGAATTCATAAAATGGAAAAAGAATGAAAAACAAGAATGGCATTCAATTAAGCCAATTGCCAAATGAAAAGGGAAAGAATTAACAAGTGAAAGAAAAGGAAGAAAAGAAAAGTGAGATTTTAAAAGGAGTAATAGAAAGAGAAAGAGGAAAAGCTTAAAAATGTAGTTAAGTTCAATCTCGATGCTTGATAGTCACCTTCCAAATGCTCCTACCTGTAAGCCAAGCCAAGTTACAACCCTTTTAAGACCTTTTGAACAATGTTGCATGTGTTTATGTTTCTGCTCTTAGGAATTTGAGAATAGGATCAAGTTTATAGTAATACTAGAGCTATGGTGGATTGAGAGATTATAATACCCAAACACTTGAGTGTTGAGCGAATTTGCATCTGTGAGGGGCATTCAAGTTAGACTTCATTGTTTGATGGATTTGAAAAGCTTTGTATGAAGTTTTGATTTGATTCAGTCATTTGTAGCATTTTAAACCAAGAGATAGTTTTGTTCAATGTTGATTCTTGAGAATTGATCCATGCTTCCTACCTGAATTTCGTTTATTGTTGAGGACAACAATATCTAAATCTGGGAATTGTTTGATATGCGCCTAGCATATAAGGTTTTACCAAGCTTTTTAGAGAAAGAATTGAGAATCAAGCATGGATAATTGCCTCTTTGTGTTGTGAATTGAGCTAACATGATAAATTGCCAGGAAAACAGCCACAAGTGCCAAGACCTTGCAAAAATCAGAAGAAAAGAGTCAAGTCTACAGAAGTCATGGCGTCATCAGCGCCAAGTCTGGCGCCAGGAGCGCCATGAACACTGGAAACTGGCGCCAAGAGCGCCATCTTCACGCCCAAAGTGTCAACAGCATTGGAAGATAGCGCCACAAGCGCCAAGTCTGCGCCATAGGCGCCACCAACTCTGGAATTTGGCGCTTGGAGCGTCAGTTCCCGCGCCTGGGGCGCCAGACCTTCTGTCAGCCAGCGCCTGGAGCGCCAAGTTGACGCCCTCAGCGCCACAGTTTCTGGAAGTTGGCACCAAGAGCGCCAGGCTGGTGCCAAGGGCGCCATAGGTCGACAGTAGCAGACATTAAGGGCAAAACAGAGACTTCACAAGCTGGGCTATATATATCTTAACTCTCAGCATGCAATGCACGACTTCTTGGAGGGAAAGAGCACAAAATAGGGTTTTAGAAGCCTGGGTACCTTAGCTAGGGTTTAGGGAGTTGAAGGTTCAAGTGGGTTGCATCTCCATCTTCTTCTTCTTGCATCTCAGCTGGATATGCCTCTTTTTGCAGCTCAGCCAGCCACCATGAGGTTTGGCTGAGTTTATATTGTAGTTAGGGCCAAGCACTTGATGTAAATTTCATTGGGATGTATTGAATGCCATTATTCATTTATCAAAAGCTATTTTACTGCACTTTGCTTTAATTTCTTCATCTCTTTCTTAGACTTGATCAATCTTTGTGAGAGCTCAAAGCTAGGATGCATGCTTGTAGCTGAACTTATTCATGTGTTTGCTTAATGCTTAACTCTCAATAATCACTAAGGGATTAGGGTTTGAGTGTGGGTTAAAGAACTAAGTGATTGAGGAATCAAAGCTTAGTTAATTTGTGAAAACACACTAGCTGAATAGCTTAGGTATTTGAATATAGTAGTCAATATAGTTTCATTGGAAGGAACATTAAGTGTAGGTTGCCCTAGCTACACTCCGTCACATATCGTTATCGCGTTATTTACTTGTTGATATTAGTTAATGTTCACATTTAGCTTTTAGCCTATTTCATACACACACAACAACACCATTTCTTTATTCATTTGTTATCCAACTTATCGATCTAGTTTATAATTTAATTGGTCAAACAATCCTCGTTGGGAACGATACTTTATTTTATCATTTTATTACTTGTACGACCGGTGCACTTGCTGAGTCCCGCAACAGTGAGACTAAGGATTTGAGTTTAGTTGCCGCAGTTGGTGATATCAATCATAAACGTGATATCCGGATAAATGGATTACATCAGATATCGAATTTGATAGTGTTGCTATAACACTATTAACCATTGACCCGTTGCCACGTGTTATGTTGTTACTAACTGAAACCACATATGAAGTGATGATGATTCTGGACCACCATCTAATTTCTCCATAAAACGATAGTAAGTTTCATTATAATGGCTAAAGTCTATCTAAGACAGCCCCACACACAAGTACTACTCACGTTGCATAACGCAGGTAGAAACTTGGAGACTAATTTTCTGATTTGAATTTGTAATGTAACAATTTGTCCTATATAAACCAATCAGAGAAGGAAGAAAATTCTAAAAATGGTGCACAATATTGAAGATATAAGACTAGCTAAAGTCGTCTGTCGAATAACATATTGCCACATAAGCAAGCTGTAAATAGTGCAAATTATCATTATGATCTCGTTCTAGATCAGAAATTCTAGTTCAATACAACTCACTGCTGGCAAGAATATTATTCCACAGAATTACTTACTAGGAAAGTAGAAACAGAAAAAAAAGGGGGGGGAGAAGGTAATAACTAATAAATTAAACCAAGATCCTGATCAAAGCATTCAATAAAACTTGTTCTCCCCTATGCCAAATTTTTCCACTTGAATGTTACCTGAGAAAGGTTCTTGGTAGAAGCCCCATCTTGTTTGAGACCATTACTAGCAGCTTCTTTTAACTCCTTCATTCTTTCACGCATTTTCTCACCTTCTTCCTCTTCCATTAGACACTTTATCACCTTCACAATTTCAACCCTTTCCACCAAACCATTTTCACCAACTCTTGGCCTCACTCCAACTTTGAGACCCTCACATAGCAAAACCGCATTCATTTTCTGCTCCGCAAACAGTGGCCATGTGATGAATGGCACACCCTTTAGCACACTCTCAAGGATCGAATTCCAACCACAGTGAGTCAAGAACCCTCCAACTGAACTGTGGCTAAGGATTTGAATTTGGGGTGCCCACGAAGGAAAAACCATGCCTTTCTCTTTGGTTCTCTCCAAAAACCCACATGGCATGAACTGTAACGGGTCAACATGTTTTTGTCCACCAATATATGCCGCATTGGCTACATCACTTGGTGCTCTCACAGCCCATAAGAACTTATGGTTACTCAATTCCAAACCAAAAGCAAGCTCAGTTATTTGCTCTTGTGAGAGTGTTCCACCACTCCCAAAAGAAACATACAAAACAGAAGCAACTTGTTGTTTGTCCAACCATGATAGACATTCCAAGTCCAACCCATTTGCAGAAGATGCTCTCCCAGTTTGGACAAGTGGTCCAACAGGATATAAAGGCGGGTACTCCCTTTCCTCATCTTGCAATGCTGTTATAGGACCTGCTTCCAATGAATAATATGTTTAAGGTTTCTTCACAAAGTAAAAAGACAAAAGTATTCCAACAAAATTAGTATTTATTAGGATTTAGGAGACAATATATTTCTCATTTTTTGTTCTCTTTTTGAATTTTAATATAATTTAAGTCTTTTAAAGGTTAAAACTACAATGATTTTAGAATAGAGAAAGTAATCAAAGTATGTACGCAATGTGACCAGCAAGATAAACTGAGATAGAAAGATAAATTGGGCGAAAGTATACGTAGAGGAATTACTACATTAAATAGCCTTAAACATCATGTGTTTATGGTCCTTGTTAATATCTCTATAAAAAATGATTGAATAACACCTTTTTTTTTTTGTTTTTTTTTATTGAATAACACATAATAATTTATGGTAAAATTGAAAAAAAAAAGAATTATAAGAAAGTAAAGTGTCCATTTATAATTTACCAGTTTCCAATTCCAAGAAGCTGTTAATGAAGATCCCATCAACGAAACGGTACCGTTCATATCGTTTGAGTGATATTTTATAAAGTTCACTGGTTCGATCTTGAGCTTGAGCATAGAGATCGCGGCCATGAAACGGCACACAACCTGGTACTTTGATAGTGTGTGGCAGATCTCGATACTCACACGATGTTTCCTCGTTCAACGTGCGCAAATAGAAGTGTGTGGAGAGTGTTGTAGCCGCGGAAGGGAAGTAAACGTAGGATAACATGTTGAATTCTTGAGAAAAATCTAGTGCTTCATAGGCGAAAGTATCAACCACCATTGCCACGTGGGGAGTCTTGGAAGTTTTGGACTTGATGGTCTGGTGGATGGAGGGCATGGAGTGAGCCATTGCGAGCTGAATTTGGACAACTACGGGAATACCTTGTGGTAGCTCATTAGGGTTCACCGGTGGAAGGAAAATGGTGTTTATGTTTTGTGGAAGGGTATGGAGAATGGGTTTTGCAGCACTTGGGAGAGACCCAAGTATGGGAATGATGCATGCTACGTGAATTTCTGGGTGAAGCTCAACGAGTTGTTTTGAGAAGTGGATAATGGGAACGAAGTGGCTGAACCCTGCACTGGGAATTACTACAATGTGCGTTGTTGTTTTCCTCATTCATACAAATCTGAGAATTAGCTTAAAGGAGGAATAGAAGAAGTAGAATGATTACTATAGTCTTGTCTTTTGAAAGAGAGCAAGATGTTAAATAGAACTATACCAACCAAACTAATTTTCTCCCAAATAAACTCAGTTTGAATTACTTTAATTTTGTAGATAAATTAATAAAAAAAAGAATTGTAGCTAAAAGAAAAGATTTCATTAAAAGTAATAACTCAATTTTTTTAGTAAAGATTAATCACGAACAATATTAATTAATACTTATTACTAGTAAAAAAACGAAAAATAGAACTCTTGTAAAAAAATATATACTTCGTCTGCCAGTATCACGTTTATAATTAATGTCTACTCTGATTAGTTTCTGTGTGATGTACCCTTTCCCAAATTTAAAGTCTCTATGCGATGGAAATTAATTTTGGTTTAGTATGGGATGACAGAACATGTAATAAAATCTAATGTAACAAAATCACTAGGGTCTCAAATAATTTATGATACTTAATCCAGTTTTATTAAATCCTATACATTAAAAATTTCAATTATATGTTTACTAAAGATTAGTTGAGATTATATATATATAGGTATATATATATATACATATGTATATATATGTGTGTATATATATATATGTATATATATATATATAGTAGTCCTGAAACGTGTAATGTTTTTTCTTGTACGTACTATCTCTCGTTCCTTAAATTATTTAATAGCTAATTTAATTTACAGATAAGCAATTGTCCGGATCATGAGACGTCGCACGCATTATTTTGTTCCCTTTTGTGTTTTACATCACGTGAATATCAGACCACATCATATACGTACTATATATATAGCCCGACATTTATATATATAAATCCGACATCTATCTATCTAATTGAAGCGATCGATCGATTTTTACTTGATATGCCATGCTCCTGTAATGTATTGCCCAATTGCAGAAAAATTACGAATTAACCATGTTTCATTATGCCAATTATTTGGTTCCGTGTGCTTTGTCTGTCCCTTACCCGAATTCAATTTTCCATATATTGTTTTCGGTAAAATGAGGTATATGTGTTATACAATTTTATGGCTGCTGGATATATAATTTTGTTCTTCCTCATCATAAAATTTCAATACTCAATGGCTGAACATACATTAACTTTTGGTGTATATTAAAAATCCCAAGACTTTTCCATCGATTTCTCATTTTTTTTTTAAAGTTGTAACTTATATTTCATATCAAGTATGGAATGCAATTTATAGGTGGCTGGGTGTTGCTATGGTGCAGCATTATGATCTTCAGCAACATTACTTGCAGCATGGATTTATGTTGCGGGGAAAGAAGTGTCGAAAGTTTCGTAATTATAGGCCATGGCATACGCAACTTGCTGGTGCACTTGGCTACAGAGGAATAAGGTCTTTTTTCAAAATCAGGCTGCTGTTGCTAGGGACTTTTTTCCCCCCTTTCCTTTATATTTGTCATGTAATCTGTTTTGGGTCAAACATCGTGGCCTTTTGTTTATAATAATTCATTATTTTGCCTTTCAAAAAATATCCCAAGACAATTGGCGTGTTATCTAATTCTAACTTTTATTTTGTTAATTCACTCCATTATGATTTTAGACACAACAAGATTGTTTTTGCTGCCTCAATATGGTTGACCAGAGGTACTAGCTAACCATCTTTTATACATTTTATGTCTAAACTTCTAATATCTTATAATTTTGATTTGATAAATTGATGAAGTTTGTTGAGCTCGGGAAATACATGTGTCCAAAAGCTTATATAGGCATACAAGTTTCTATGTATGTTAGATATGCTAAAATCGCGTGTTCTAATTGAACTTGTGTCTAATGCACTAAAATGGACTTTTGTCCAATGCTTTAATAAGAAACAAGCATCCAATGCACTATGTAAATGAAGTTTTGTCCAAAGCATTTTCATAAACTATATATATGAACTATATATCCAACTTCCAATGTGCTATTTTTGTCCAAACACTCTTACAAAACTTACACTATGATTTATATATTCATTTAAGTTCTCTTCATCCAAAGTGAACACATGAGATTTGTCAAAAAAAAAAAAGTGAACACAGGAGAGCTCTTTATTTTGAGTTTGAATGTTAAGAATAAGCTATGATCTTATCGAGGCTTAGTACAAGGATAAGGTTAAAGTAGGAATATAAAAAGAAAGTAGTACAATTTTCTACAGTTAAAGAAAAAATAGACGTAGTTCAAGTTGAGATAACAAATATAAAAGCATTGTCTTCTTGTACTTACAGTTATGTTCATCCCTCATGTTCTAAAACTTGTGTTTTTGTGAAATAATTTCAAAAAGCTTTCAAAAGTTCATATATATACTATTTAGCCCTCCTTTTATATCTAGTGTGTCTCTTTTATTTCATTATCTTCCTAGTAGTTTTAGACACAATAACTCCATGTCCAGCCACCTCACTATGGTTGGCCCGGCCGTACTTTAGAACTTTCCATCACCTTAAATTTAGCTAAAAGTAATAGGAAAAATTGTTAAGAATTTTTTTTGCCAACAAATGGATAATGTATGTTATTTAAGGATTATGAAGGTTATTGATCGGGTTCCTCTTTTAAATATTGATAATTTAGAATAAATTATTTGAATTAATTACACACTACCCGTGAATAAAAAATTTAAAAGGTATTAAAATTTAAATAGAATATTCAATTACTAAAATACCCTTAACTTTGCAAAGAAAGATATTAAACTTTAGAAAATCATAATTAATAAATTCAAATGATTTTACTATAATTTGAAAAAAAAAAGTTGGCAGCCTATTGTCTACCTTTTATACCTACAGAAATTTAATAAATTTGTTTTCAAGTAAAATTACAATTTTAACCATGATAAATAATATTATATAATCTGTTAGAATAGGTTAAATTATTTTAAATAATGCTAAAAATATATAAATCTAGAAATTCATGGGATATATTATTTAAATATATTATTCTAATTTATAAATGTTTTGAAGTTAAAATGATAGCTTTACCCCTACACCAAATTTCTCACAAAATTAATGCTATTTAACTAGTTTATTCTTCAAATTTATTAAAAATACTTAATATGGCCTAAAATATTATATTTTGCAACAAGATTACTTCATAGATAATATCATATTAATTTTCAACCTGGATAAATTACAACAAAAAAATCCGTTTTTAAAATTTATTTGAGATTTTTGAGTTAAAACTAGTCTATTAAAATTTTGGCTCGCTTTTTGAAGAATTGTTTTATTTTATAAAATTATTATAAAATATCTACATATATAATTTAAATTATCAAACCAACTTTAAACCAATCTATAATGAAACATCAGTAATATTTACCTTTCGTTTGACTTTTAAATTCATTATCGTTAATAAACTAGGGTTTCAAATTAAGGGTTAAGGCTTAAATATTCCAATCAAAGCAGTATTTTAAAACTCAAACCAACCCGGCTGGTCCGACTGGTCAAACCATGAACCAGTGCCTGGACCGAGTCAGATGAGTTGTTGGATCGGTTGTGCTTTCAGCCCGGATCCACCAGGTACGAACCATTGACCCATCAACCCGGACGGGGTCGCTGGAAGAAGCTCTTCACTCTAGAAACGACTTAAATCACTCGAAATTTCTCGTTTAAAGTAGAGCAAGCAGAGAGTCTGATGCGGAGGTTGGCGAGACGCGCAATTTCACGACGATAGTTGAAGCTGGGAGGCGGCGACGGGGAGACCTCCAAGGTCTCGGTGGAGATTCGAGCCACGTGGCACCATGACGATTGAGAAGAAGAAGAAGAAGAAAAGGAAAAAGATAAAGATGAAAGAGAGAGAAATTTGGAGAAAGAGAGAGAGTGGGAATGAGAGTGAGAATGAAAAAAAAGAAGGTTTGGAGCGAAAGGAGAAGATGAAGCGGAGAAGACGAAGCAATTATTATGGGGAAGGAGAGAGGTGGAGTCAAACATTGTTGTTGTGAGTGAGAATAGAAAATAAAAAGGGGATTTATGATAATGAGTTTGAAGTACTGAGTGAGGGATCATACATCAGAGGAAGATGCTGGAAGCATATACCAAGAAGAGAAAGAGCATCATCAAATCATATAAAAAATCATAATTTTCAAATATAAAAAAAAAATTCCCTGAAAACAATGTCACTCTTGGGACACTTTTTTTCTTAACAAGAATGAATGACCACGTTCAATTGTTAATTGTTTATGATAAAAAAAAATTTAATTGTTTTAAAAAACTAATACTACTATTTACTTCTAATGCTAATCATTAATTTGCACAAAAGAAGGATAAATTTAAGTTAAAACTTTTATATAAAAATAAAAAAAAAAAGTTAAAATTACTAATATTAGTAGCCATTTCTGGGGAAAAAATATGGTGAAATCCGTCATTCCCCTTTTGGAACCATGTACAAAATAGAGAAAGTTTCAAGTAAAGAACAACATTTAATATGAGGTATAACATTTTTATATTTTTTTTATTATAGACCGGGTCAATTAATGACCTACCAATTGGACCACTGACCTAGTGACTCATTACCCTGACCGGATCAGTCACCGATTCAGTTTTTAAAACTATGAGTCAGAGTCCATATGTGTAAGTCCTATATGTGCATCAAAACAATATTTTTTCAACCCATTCATATTCAGTCCAGATGTTCCCAAGCATAGACTCTTTGCAAAAATTTCAAGGATTTTAAAGCTTAAGGGAGTGTATTGAATTAGGATTTTAAATGATTTTTTATTAAAAAAAAAAAGACTTGTGATATTTAATAAGGATTTTTAATTAGTATAAATAAGTCTTGTGATATTTAATTAAGACTTTTAAGACTTTTTAAGGAAGGTAACAAAATTCGGTGGTATTAAATTAAATTTTTTTTATAACTTACAAAAAAGTCTTTTGGTTCAAAAATATACAAATTTTGATGAATTATTTTTTAAGAAGGATTTCAATAGATTTTATTATATTTTTTAATATAAAACATCTATTAAACAATCTCACCCAAACTCTTGAAATTTTGTTAGACTTTTTTCTTTCTTTTGATTACCTGGATTTTTTTTTTCTGTCATCATACATACAATATTTTCTCTTTAACATCCTTCAATATCCGTGTGTCATATATATTTTTTCTATTTTTTTGGAATAATAAATGTCAAATATACTTTTTTCCTCTAATTTTTTTCTTTTTGTCTTAAGTGTTAAGGCTAATCATGCTTTCTTTATACTGATTATATTTATCACTTGTTCGATGCAATATTTTCGTGACTGTTACCCTTAATTTCGACATCTATATAACTCAGTAACCATGCTACAAATTTTTCATGTTGACTACTCCCTTCAAATATATATTTATTATTGCATCTCATTTAAACATGTCATTAAATTTATCAAGAAATAATTGTAGTAATTAAAAAAATCAGAAAATCAACATATAATTTTAAATTTATTGTTCAAATCCAAAAATGAGAATGAGAAAATATTATTGCAAGAAAGGTTAGTATAAGAAGACATAAAAATAAGATCAACATAGTTATTAAAATATCAAAAAAATTATATTGGTTCTACTTTTTTTTTTATCAAAATCTCTTAATTTTTTATTATGTTTTCACTAACTCTTGTAATTTGAATGTGCTTTTAAAAATTGACATAATCCTTTCAAATCTTTTAAACATATAACGTTCTTTTAAATTCTTTAAACTTTTAAAATATAAATCCATTAAAATTCAAACGATCATAAAAATCTTGTAAAAAAATCTGATAAGTCATGAGATTCATGTATAATCTTTAAAATTCACAAACCTTTTTTTATACTAAAATAATCTTTTGAAATCTTAATCCAATACACTCCTAATTCATTTAAGTGTTTTATGGATTAAATTAATTCTCAAGCATTAATGCCATCAAAATATCATATTTAATACGTACATTCAGTCATTCAAACTAAATTATTCAGCCAAGAACGATCATAATAACCGAATCACATACGAAACCATAGACATATTGCAAGTTTTCAAGTTTATAAGTCAAAAAAGATATACAGTGAAAAAACATTTTTCATCCACAAAAAACATCATGAACCACATTCAAAGATAGAAAATAGGGCAGTTCACAGATGAAACTTTGATATACATTTTTCATGGAATAAAAGTAGAGAAACATGCCAAAAAAAGATTTTCTCATGGTCATAGACACGTAAGCATATACTTGAACGTCGAAGGCCAAAATGGCCATCAAACCAACAAGCAACTTGTTTTAAACTGATAAAACAGTACAATACATTTCTTTTGAACGTCACGTTGGTTAAAATTAAGAAAAATGGGTAACCTTCTTGAGAGTTGGAGAAAGTGAGAAAATGGAAGCCTTTGAGTTATCTTCCATGAAACAGAAAAAAATAATAATAGAAACAATGAAGGTAAGAGAGATATGTTTCATGAAGCAAAAATAAAGAACCAAGTGTTAGAGAAGATGTTTTGGTTCAGGTGGTAAGGAAGATAGAAAAAGATGAAGAGATAGGTGGCGAAATCCTTAGCAAAGGTCTTGAATGGGAGGCATATATAAAATGTCAATCAGGGATTATGTGATTAATGTTTCTTATCATATGCTGATTGTAATCTGTCTATTTAAATTAATAACATGTGTATTCATTATATAGATTGTCTAATTATAGAAATTAGAATAATTGTGCCATTATTATTATTATTGATGGTTGTAAATATCTTTGTAATATTCATAGATGGCATCATGATCAATGAAAGGTGGACAAACAAAAATTCTGACTTCTATCTTAAATGAATACTAGTGTTTGTCATGCTCTAGGCAGCTAATCTTAAATGAGAAGGATGTTAGAATACTCACCTAACCTGTGGTCACCCTTAAATAGAGTGAGATGTTGAAAGTCACACATAATGAATAGTCGTCGACAAAAGGACACATGTTGAAGTCATACATGTTGAAGTTTCACATCGATTAAAGTTGAAGTTTTTACAATGTTTAAGAATTTCTTGGCTTTTATTAAAAACCAATTTCACCCTAGCATTAAGATCTTATGCATTGATTCTGGTGGGGAGTATATTTGTCATGCCATTTAGGATTACCTACAACAAAAGGGCATTTTGTCTCAACGTTCTTGTCCCTATACGCCTCAAGAAAATGGCGTTGCTGGTCGTAAAAATCAGCATTTTTTTTATGTCACCCATTCCTTGCTTCTTAATAGCCTTTGTCCCCCTTCAATTTTGGGTTAAAGCTCTATCAATGATTGTTTTTCTAATCAATCGCCTTCCTTCTCATGTTCTTGTGTTTGATTCTCTTTTCTTTCGCCTCTTTCATGAACATCCTAAGTATAATAATCTTCATTATTTTGGTTGTGTATGCTTTGTCCACCTCCCGAATGTAATAAATTAGGGGCTCAATCTGTCAAGTGTGCTTTTTTGGTACCACTCACAGAGGGTTCTTGTGTTATGATACTACTCTTAATCGTTTACACATCTCTAGGAATGTGGTTTCCTTTGACCACCAACATTTTTTCCCATGTTCTAGTCCTTCTTCAAATGGTTTTGTTACACTTCCTGATTTTTCTGATTTTTCTGATGTTTCCCATTCTATAGAACGATTCAAACCAGGTAAAGTTTATGTCAGGCGCAAACCTACTTTGTCCCTTCCTACTCCTGATTTGCCACCTGTCCCTGCTCTAGTAGCTCTACGACGATCACAACGGGTTTCTTGCCCGCCAGACATGTATGGATTTGGACAGGTTTCTCTTACTGCTACATTATCTGACACAACTATTCCTATATGCTATTCCCAGGCAGTTAAAGATGTTTGTTGGCTCAAGGCAATGAACGATGAACTCCAGGTCCTTCAAGAGAATTTCACATGGGACATTGTTCCTCGACCTCCAGGTGTTAAGCCCATTGGTTACAAATGGGTTTATTCAATGAAGCTAAATTCTGATGGCACTCTTAACCATTATAAAGCCCATTTGGTTGTTTTTGGTAATAAACAAAAGTATGGTGTGGGTTATGATGAGATGTTTGCACCCGTTGCAAAAATGATTACTATTAGGACTATTCTTTCTATTGCAGTGTCTCAAGGTTGGTCCCTCATTCAAATGGATGTGAAGAATGCATTTCTTGCATTTCTTCATGGCCTCTTGGTAGAAGATATCTACATAACTCCCCCTCCTGGGTTGTTTTCCTCCTCTAATGGTGTGTGCAAGCTCAAACGTTCTCTATATGATTTGTGCAGGCTCCACGAGCATGGTTTGACAAGTTAATTTCGAACTACTCTTCTAGGTTTTTCCTTTATTCAAAGTCACTTTGACCCCTCCTTGTTCATTCATCACAAGCCCACTAGTATTGTTCTTCTACTTATTTATGTTGATGATATGATTATTACTGGTTCTGATCATGCAACCATTCTAAAAATTAAAGAGCAGCTTCAGGCTTCTTTTCATATGAAAGACCATGGTGGCCTTCACTATTTCTTAGGCCTTGAGGTTTATTCTGATTCCAAAGGAATTTTTCTTCATCAACATAAGGATATTGCAAATTTGCTTTCATTAGCTGGTCTTGCTTCAGCTACCCCAGTGGATACTCCTCTTGAGGTTAATGTCAAGTATCATCGTGATGAGGGTGGTTTGTTGTCTCATCCATTATTATATTGTCAGCTGGTGGGTAGCCTCAATTATCTTACCATTACACACCCTGACATTGCCTTTGCTATCCAACAAGTTAGTCAATTTATGAAGTATCCTCGCCATCTGCATTTGGTTGATGTTCATCAGATCATTCGTTACTTGAAAGACACCTCTACTCGAGGACTATTCTTTCCTACTGGATAGTCTGTTAGTTTGGTTGGTTATAGTGATGCAGATTGGGCTAGTCGTCCTGATACACGAAAATCAGTCACTGTTTGGTGCATGTTTCTTGGTTCTGCGTTAATATCTTGGAAGAGTAAAAGCAGTCTCATGTCTCTAAGTCCTCAACAGAATTTGAATATCATGCTATGTATATGGCTTCATTGGCTTGCTTTGAAATCATTTGGCTTCGTAGACTTTTGGTTGAGCTTGGCTTCCCTTAAATTACTGTAACACCACTCTATGCTCATGACAATATAAGTGTCATTCAAATTGTCAATAATTTGATTTTTCTTGAACACAAATCATATTGAGGTGGATTGTCATTCTATTAGGGAAGCATCGGACAATCAATTTATATTTCTTCCTCATGTCCCATCACAGCTTCAGCTTGCCGATATCTTGACCAAGGATGTACTGCGACCCCACCATCAGTTACTTATTAGCATATTAGTGCTCCTTGACCGGCCACATCAATTTGCGGGAGATGTCAATCAGGGATTCTGTGATTAATATTTCCTATTATATGCTAATTATAATGTTTCATATTATATGCTGATTGTAGTTTGTATATGTAAATTAGTATTCTGCGTGCATTTATTATATAAATTGCATAATTATAGGAATTAGAATAATTGTGTCATCATTGTTATTGATGGCTGTACATATCTTTGTAATATTTATAGATGGTATCATGATCAATGAAAGATAAAATCACAGAAATTCTGACAGAAAAATAAGCTTCAATATGTAGGGCAGCACTTGCCTTGGATGCTTTGAAGATTTAGGAGTGTTTTTCGTCCAGCTGAAAGAAAATAGTCCCAAATGTTGCTTAAGTTGATATTAAATGGATGATTATACATGCAAGGTAACTACTGTAGTTGAATGAGGTTTTGTAATCCCATGGTTAGTGGCATGTTTTAAAGACATAATCCCTATCCCTTAGTTAAAAGGTTAGATCATGTGGTCATCCCTATAGGTGAAGCTTTAATGCGTGGATAAGATTTTGTCATTTTTGGTAAATTTACTTTATTAACCTTAATATTAGTGCTAAAGACTTTGATAAATGGGTTAATGATAAATCAAGATTAATAAGGACATTTAAAAATATTTCTGTAGAGTCTAGAGTATTTTTTTTTTCTACGCTCGAATGCTTTCTTGAAATGCATATCGTAAACTGGATTAAAATAAAGCTATTTTAGTCAACAACGTTAAAATTAATATAAAACTTTAATTTTATAATTAATATTAACTAATTATATTAATTCCATATATAAACTAATTAATATAAATTGTGTTGGGGTTTGTATATAAACTAACTAACCAATGGAATGGAGTAGTAACCCTGGTTAGCGGTGTGGACCAAAGAGTGGTGTGAAAATATGCGTGAGTGGATCTTTGGTGGGACAAGATGGCTAACCAGACTTGGCGTATTAATTGTACTAGTGAGACTCGATCATTATTGCAGTCTGCATGGTACTTGTGTCACTTGTTTTTAAACCACACTTGGAAATTGAAATTATCATCACTGCATGGACAATAGGAAAGATGGTAAAATCAAGGTAAATTTTTTCCTAATGTTTCAGAAAGCAAAATTAGAAATTAAAGTTATTAAGAATTAATCCTAAGATGTCACATGTGTTTGCTTTATGTAACTAGTATCAGATCAGTTTAACTGCAGAAAAGTTATTATTCGACACGTATATGTTATTGTACACTTAGTATATAAGAAAGAGATGAAAGGAAAAAAAATATAAATATTATAGATAATTATATGATATGATATAAAGAGTGAGGATGATAAGTGTTAATTAAGTGTTTTAAAAAGATTAAATTATACTCGATTTTCATGTGTTTTTCTTAAATTGTATTCGATATTTCTCCTTTTTTATACATTATTTTTAACTCTTATTGTTAACGTCGTTAACTAATGTTAATTGAAATATCTCTTAGCAGACAAAATTGTCCATAGAGTAAATTACACTCACACCTCCTGTATTTTTTTTTTTTAATTGCACCTGATACCCCTCCCTTTTTATACATTACTTTTACCCGATGACGTCAGCGTCTAGGGAATCAGATGCAATGGTGATGGTGGACGAAGCTATGGCAGGGGACGAGGAGATAGTGGAGGTAGAGGTGGATATAGCTGTGGTGACAACAACTACGATGGTGGTGGTGGCTACAGCGGGAGTGGGTGTGTCCAGACGTGGTGTTGATGGACAAGGACGGCGATGAGGAGGAAGAGATGATGTTGCAGTGGGAGAGAGAGGAGGAGGAGGAGGTGGTGGTGGTGGTAAGTAAAGATGAATTGTTGAAGAAGATGAGAATTTGTAAAATCTAAGATGTGATTTTGAGAAAGAAGACGATGATATTTTATATATAAATTTTCGTAAAAAATTATGTCACCTATATGTGTTTACTTTCTGTTAAATTATTAAATATACATGGATTATACATCTAAAACATGTGGAATTAATATATCTTACAAAAATATAACATATACATATATATAATTATTTTCTTATCAATAAATATTAATTTATTAAAATATTAATTTAATTAACAAAAAAAATTAAACTCATTATCTTATTTTTCTTTTATTTTTTTAAGCATACAACTCACATTATATTTCATAATATACGTAATTAAATAAAAATGAGTAAAATTTTCATTTTTTTTATTTGAAATAACACGTGCATGCAGTGATATATCCCAATTTGGAATCTTAACTTACTTTTTAGTGGACCCTATAGTGCCACTTAAGATTGAATATATATTAAGATCTGTGACATTTTTTCATTTAGTGGTAGATCTCAAATTGAGATCTTAGATAACTTTTAATGGATCCCACATAGACCCCACTTTTAAATTTTTTAATTTTGATTAAATTAAATTTAATTAATTAAGTAATAAATTTTAATTAATAAAACATAGAAAAATATATTAATATTAAGAAATGATAAAATTTAAATAATTTTTATTTATAACTAAATTTTAAATAAGTGAAAAATACAAAAAATTGATAATAAAAAAATGCAAGACATTAATTTTAAAGAAAAATCAATTTTCATTATTTTTGTGACCGCAATGTTCCCAAATATGCTCTAACAAGTCTGCTTGAAGTTGCTGATGAATTTCTCTTGTATGCATAACACGTCTTGTTTGCAAGTATGTAGCAAAATTAGGAGGATCACTACGAGATACTTCAACATTTGAAATGTCATTATCTACGTGATCATAATCAACATCGACATTACCACCAAATGTATCTCGTTCGTCTTCGACAATCATGTTATGCAATATAATGCATGCCAACATTATATCCTTCATTGTATCCATGTTCCAGGCATGCGATGGACCACATATAATTGCAAATCGAGATTTGAGCACACCAAATGCTCGTTCAACATCCTTTCTCACTGCTTCTTGACATTTTAAAAATAATTTCCTTTTCGGACCTTGTGGCATTAGTATGGTCTTCACAAATGTAGCCCAATTAGGATAAATATCATTTACAAGATAGTACCCTATATTGTATGAAGTTCCATTAATTGAAAATTGTACTGGAGGAGTTCGACCTTGCAAAACCTCATCAAACACAGGCGATTGATTTAACACATTAATGTCATTGTTTGAACCCGTAACTCCAAAAAATGCATGTCAAATCCACAAGTCTTGTGAAGCAACTGCTTCAAGTATTATTGTGGGTTTGCGATGATCACCTCTACAAAATTGACCCTGCCATGCAACTGGACAATTTTTCCACTCCCAATGCATGCAATCAATAGAACCTAACATACATGAAAACCCTCGTGCATCTCCAATTTGTAGAAGGCGGTTTATGTCATT
Source organism: Glycine tomentella (assembly GCA_007407185.1). NCBI lineage: Eukaryota > Viridiplantae > Streptophyta > Magnoliopsida > Fabales > Fabaceae > Glycine > Glycine tomentella. The sequence goes on along the minus strand of PYAF01001739.1, from coordinate 519,427 downwards.
GTTGTTGGGCCTTCTCAAGTACTCTTCTCCAAATATCTCAATGACACCCCTTACAAATTTTTGTAAGCATTGAGTTGCGGTGCATTCGCTAATTCTAATGTACTCATCAACACAATAAGCAGGTGATCCGTATGCCAATATACGGATAGCTGCAGTACACTTCTGCAACGGCGATAGACCCATTCTACCAACAGCATCAGGTCTCATTTGGAAATACTCATCGTGTTTACAAAGAGCGTTGGCAATTCGGTTGAACAATTGTCACCACATTCGGAACCTACGTCGGAATTGAGTATCTGTGTAAACCGAATTTTCTTAGAAGTAGTCATTCATCAATCGCAGATGTCCATCTTCACGATTGCGATAAATGACTCTTCTAGGCCTTCGACGTTGATTGTTGTTGCCTCCTTGATGTTGCATCTCATGTAGATAGCTCAGTATTTGTTCATCACTATCGTCGTAAAGTGTTTGATAAACAATTTCTTTCCAAACTCTATCGAACTCATTATTTCAATCCATTGTATGAATGATTGTGGAGATGTGCAACAATGAATGAGAATTGAACAAATATATAGCAAATCATAACAACTAGTTTTGTAACGGCTACTTCATAACGGCTAGTTTTGTAATGGCTACTTTATTACTTAAATCAAATTAAAAGACAATTACAGCAAATTATAGCAAAAACTCATATAACTTTGCCAATCAAATTGATTTGGATCCATTTCACACAAATAAAATTTAACTAAGAGATTGGAGAAAAAAAATTGACAAATGAAAATGAAAGTTGCATGCATCAATGGTTAGTTGTGAACCAATTTATATCAAAAAAATTTCAAAAAAACGGCTAGTTTAACAGCTAATTTTTTTAATTTTAATTTTTTCGTCTTTTTTTCTTTTTTCATCTCCCTACCCCCTTCATCTCCCTCCCCACCCTCCTTCTATTTTATTTTTCCATTCTTCTCTCCAACGTTCACTTCCGCAACGTTCACTTCCCATCCCTTTTTTTTTTCCTTCCCTCCCCTTTCTAGACTCTTCCCCTTCTTTTTTTTTTTTTTTTCATTTTTCCTTTCCCACTTCCCACTACATGTTCCCCTTCTCTCATTTATTTATTTTTTTTTCCTTTCTTCCTCCTCTTCCCAACGTTCACCATCCCCCTCCCCATTTTTTAATTTTTTTTCCTTTCTTCCTCCCCTTCCCCACGTTTACCATCCCCCTCCCCATTTCTTAATTTTTTTTCCCTTCCCCACGTTTACTATCCCTCTCCCCATTTCTTAATTTTTTTTCTCTTTCTTCCTCCCCTTCCCCACGTTCACCCTCCCCCCATTTCTTAATCTTTTTTTCTTTCCTCCCTCCCCTTCCCCACGTACATTCTCCCCCCCTCCTTTTTTCTCTCTCTCTCTCTTCTTCCCCCTCCCTCAGGCTCCTCTCCTCCCCTTTGTGCCTCTCGTCGGCACTTTCTCTTCCCGTCAGTACTTTGTCTTCGCTTCCCCCTCAGGTATGGTTTCTTGCTCTTGTTTTTTAGTTTTCTTCCCTGCTCATTTTTGTTACAACATTAAATTTTATTTTTTTTTTAAAAATGTGCAGATCTTAAAGATTCTTTGGAGAAAAATCGGATCTCCACATAGAGATCTCTATCCTCCTTTAGTGATAGATCTTGAGAAATAGAGATCTTGAACTGAAATTATCTTCCTAAGATTTAACACTAAAGATGTTCTTGGTGTTCAAATTGAACCGAAATAAATACTAATGTCATGATGATTAAAGAAATTTTAACTGTTACTATGTGTACTGGTCATTGGGTATCCGGAATTTAAGAAGAAAGAGAGAGAGGTACTTGAGTAGTAATGAGAGAGGTAGTTGAGTAGTAATTGACTTACATCTATGATCTTTCTTTCAAAAAAGACCAAACAAAATAATCATTATTTTCATCATCAAAAGCTACGAGCTAGCTAGGCCACAGATTTTCATGGAGAAAACAAGGCACATAGCAGTTATTCCTGGTGTAGGATTCAGCCATTTAGGCCCCATTCTTCAGTTCTCAAAGCAACTTGTTGAGCTGCATCCACATTTTCATGTCACATGCATCGTTCCCTCACTTGGTTCTCTCCCAAGTGCCTCAAAAGCCATCCTAGAAACTCTTCCACCAAATTACATCAACACCATTTTGCTTCCACCGGTGAACCCTAATGACCAATTATCACAAGAAGACATTCCCTTACTAGTCAAAATTCATCTCACAATGAGTCACTCCATGCCATCTATACACAAAGCCTTGAAGTCCTTAACTTCTAAGGCTACCCTTGTAGCCATGGTAGTTGATTCTTTCGCCTTTGAAGCACTAGACTTTGCTCAAGAGTTCAACATGTTGTCCTATGTTTATTTTCCAGCAGCAGCTACAACACTGTCAACACTCATGCATTTGCCCAAGTTGGACGAGGAAACATCATGTGAGTATAGGGATTTCTCAGATCCTATCAAAGTACCAGGTTGTGTACCATTTCATGGTGGAGATTTCTATGGTCCAGCTCAAGATAGAACTAGTACAGTTTACAAATTCTTGCTTCAACGTGTTAACCGAATCCGTCATGTTGATGGGATCTTAATTAATAGCTTCTTGGAAATGGAAACAAGTCCTATAAGAGCATTAAAAGATGAGGATAAAGGGTACCCTCCTGTGTACCCTGTTGGACCGATTGTCCAAAGTGGTGACGATGATGCAAAAGGGTTGGACTTGGAGTGTTTAACATGGTTGGACAAACAACAAGTTGGTTCAGTTTTGTATGTTTCTTTTGGGAGTGGTGGAACACTCTCACAAGAGCAAATAACTGAGCTTGCTTTTGGTTTGGAATTGAGTAATCACAAGTTCCTATGGGTTGTGAGAGCACCGAATAATGCAACATCTGATGCTGCTTATCTTGGTGCACAAAATGATGTTGATCCTTTGAAATTCTTGCCATGTGGGTTTTTGGAGAGAACCAAAGAGAAAGGTATGGTTGTTCCGTCATGGGCACCCCAAATTCAAGTCCTTAGTCACAGTTCGGTTGGTGGATTCTTGACTCACTGTGGTTGGAATTCAGTCCTTGAGAGTGTGCTAAAGGGTGTGCCATTCATCACATGGCCACTGTTTGCGGAGCAGAAAATGAATGCGGTTTTGCTAAGTGAAGGTCTCAAAGTGGGAGTGAGGCCAAGAGTTAGTGAAAATGGCTTGGTGGAAAGGGTCGAAATTGTTGAGGTGATAAAGTGTCTAATGGAAGGGGAAGAAGGTAGGAAAATGCGTGAAAGAATGAATGAATTAAAAGAAGATGCTACTAATGCATTCAAAGAAGATGGATCTTCTACAAAGGCCCTTTCTCAGTTTGCATTAAATTGGAAAACTTTGGCATGAGGAAACAAGTTTTATTAAATGCTCTGGTAGGATCTTTGCTTTCTTACCTTTCCTGGTTTTTCTGCTTTTGTGAGACACCTAATAATTCACTAGATTCCTTGCATTAGTGAGCATTGAATATAATTGCTGGTCTAGAACGAGATTATAGTAATAATTTGGACAACTGAGCTAATCATATTGTAGCATGCTTATGCAGCATTTCATTAGACAGTTCACTTGTGTTGGGCTTATTTTCAACATTGTGCACCATTTTTGGATTTGCATGCTAATTAATGTGATTGGTCGGATGATATATATGATGCTGTATACTTATCAGAAACATTTTAAATATCGGTCATGGTTGGATTATGATTTGGTCGTGTTTGTTGATATTATAACAAATCATAAATAAATATGGTCCATATGATTTCAGTTGCGATTGTGGATAATTAAAAAAAAATTGATGTTACAATCTAAATTACCGTTGCAGCACATTTTTTAAAACGTTTATTAGTTTGTTTATGAGAATAATTACTTTTCTGGCTTTGTAATGAAATGAAGCGTTACATTGGGAACACTTGAATTTTTTTTCTTTTTCCTTTATTTCATTTTTAATTTAACTTATTTTATCTTCTTTTTTTACTGACACAAAAGAAAAAGAGATGAAGACAAAGAAAACAAAATAAAATAAATAAAACAAAGCAAAAAAAAAACTAAAAAAATGGATAAAAATTATAGTTAAATTGTTATTTAAAGAAGAAAGGCAGAAAAAACTAAATAATAGTCAAACAGAAAATAGAGATAGCGTTCTGCACAATGCACTCTAACTGTGAGAGAAAATGTTATCATGCATAATGCATTTCCATCCTCTTCTTGGTTTTTCTGCCTTTCTTTGTAAAAAGTAAGTGGTCCTGATCGATATGCCCTTTACAATGTGATCGAGTTGGTCATGGCACCATGCATTCTGACCAAATTTGGCTGGTTGTGTTGTTCTGTCCAATACATGTGCCGCACTGGTCTTGTACGTATTTCCAGAAAAAAAAAATATTATTGTATGGTTCCTAATGTTATGGTTCTGACTTAATTTCAATGTAATTTATTAATTTTTTTACTTAGTTTTTTTCTTTTTATTATTTTGTGTCATTATATTTTTTATTATCATAAGTTTATTTGGGTATCGGTGATTAATCATTTAAGCTTTTCCTCATACGTTTTGGGCTGGGTTTTATTGAACAAAAGCATAAGAGTTTGAGAAATAAATTTGGTGTTTTTAACACCTATAATGTGTGGATGGAAGGGAGGTAAATAGTGAAAGGATAATTTTGAATAGTAAATATGTCTAGATATTGTAAAATATACCTCCATCAAATGATGAACATACTTTCCAATATATTTGTTTTCCACTCTTATCCTCAATTGATATACCTCCCTCAATTAACATTACGGAATTTAAAGAAGGAGTAAATGGGAAAGAGAAAAATCCAGGTCCCACCCAAATCAGTCATGATTATCTGATAAACTATTTCCAACACACTAATGATTCCCTGTAGCATTGTCATTTCTAAAGAGCCAGTCTTGTGCAGAAAACAAAGATGCATTAGAGCTGTCATTTTGATAGTGTAAAATCATTCAGAATCAGAATGACATCACTAAGTCATTTATATACTTAAATTGGTGACAGTATTTAAGTGGCGCCGCTAAATAGAATTGAGTTATATGGTATCACCAATTTTTTATCTTAGGAATCATTCAGTAAATTGTTTGAAGACCACCCTAAAAGTGATATTTAATTTTAAAAAAATATCTATATATTGATCAAATTCCCAAAAAATACCATAAAAACTATATACAATTTCTACTTAAATATAATAAAATGTTTAGTATAAAAGTTATAACATCATGTTATAAATATTAATCAATAAAATATTTATTTATAAAATTATTTAAAATAATTTTATACGATTTTTAAGTAAATTTAATAAAAGTCTTCCCGTATATAATAATTATCTAAATTATGCAGACCTTTTTTGCCTAATGAAATTTTCTTACAGAATTGTTACATAATAATAATTAATTAATAATTTAAAATAATTATAGATCACCACAACCATTATGTTTGACTAAACATTACTCATGCTAATTTGATTCCATTCTAATAAAGCTTTTCATGTGAGTGCTAAAAAAAGAATAAGAAATAGTTCCTTTTTTGTGTACTGTAATTTTGGGCGGGAAAAAAATTAACCACGCATTGTCACGTGGTGGAGAAGGTGATTAAGGAAAGAACTTTAATATGTAGCAATAAAAATAATAAACAGATGAATAAATAGATAAATATAAATATAACATAAAAGACATAAAAGAATAATATAATTTAAATAAAATAAAATATTAGTTATTATAAGACATTGTGTGAAAATAAAAAAGAATGAGGCTTTTTCCATAAAATATGTTTAAATTTCAATTTGTTCTTGCAATTATTCTTTTTAACACATATTCTAAAAGAAGAAAATATCCAATTGAATTGAAGAAGATATTTAATTAAAAATTGGAAATCATAATTATTATGACTTAAAGATAATTAATATAAAAGTTAATAAAATATTATACTGTTACTTTATAACTTATTTTGTCATATATAAATTATAAAACTGTAAATAAAAATTAAAATTAAAATTAAAATTAAAAGGAAAAAGAAAGAAAAACATAAAAGAAATAAAGAAATAAAAAACATAAAAGGAAAAATATAAAATGGTAAGAGAAAAGAAAAAAACATAAAAAGAAAAAAAAAGAAATTTAAAATAAATAAAAAAGCAAAACTGAAAAGAAAGACAGCGAAAGATAAAAGAAAAAGTTAAAAGAACTAAAACTTTCTAAAATACTGACACGACACGCGTTGCACTGCATATGTTGACATTTGACGTCCCTCCGCACGCTACGTCTTATTTTTATAAATTAATTTTAATTTCTATATCTATTATAACTTAAAAATATTTATTTCTGATATTATTAATAAAATAATTTAACTTTATTAATTTTAATTATCTTATAATAAAGAATTAAATTATTATTTTTAATAAATATAATAAGTAAATGTTATTTATATAGGTTATCGTAATAATTAAATTAAATAAAAATAATTTAAAATTTTCAAATCTTAATTAAATTTAAATAATAAAATTATAACTTTTTAATTTTTTTTAAATATCATCATTTTATTTTACTGTTATTTTTCGATTATTTTATATTATAAATATTTAAAAACAAATACTATATTTAATATAAAAAATTTCTTGATATGTAAATGTGTTAAATATTTTTTATAAAAAAATTTCCCATGATAATTTACTCATGATGGCATCATCCAATAATTATTTACTGTAAATGATAATTATAATTTCTATCATAAAAAAATAAAATTAAAACTAATTAACAATATGATATAATAAGTAAGTAATTTAAAATTTTCTTAAAACAAAAATAATTTTTATAATTTAATTTTAATTTTTATCTCTTTCGTATATTTTAAAAAAATTATTTTGATAAAGTAATTTAAATTAATTAACTTTGATTGTCTTATAATAAAGAATTAAATTATTATTTTCTAATAAATATATGAATTAAATGTTATTATATTGATAATCGTAACAATTGAATTAAATAAAAAGAGTTTAAAATTTTCAAATGTTATATGATGAAAATTTAAAAATACATAATATATTTAATAAAATAAATATTATTTGATTATTTGATATGTAACTATGTTAAATATTTTTTAAATTTTTTTTCTCATAACTATTCACTCATTATGATCTAGAGAATAATTATTTCTTGTAAATGATCCAATAAAATAAAAATTAAACAGAAAAATTAAAAAGAGTTATTTGTTTCCATAAAAAAGTTTAAAAATTTCAAATCTTGATTAAATTTAAATAATAAAATTATTATTTTTTAATTTTTTTTAAAATGTCACCATTTTATTTTACTGCTATTTGTCGATTATTTTATATGATAATTATGTAAAAAAATATTACATTTAATAAAAAAAATTTGTTGATTGTTTAATATATAAATGTATTAAATACTTTTTTTTTAAAAAAATTCCCCAATATGGTTTACTCATGATGACATCATCCAATAATTATTTCCCGTAAATGATAATTGTAATTTCTATCATAAAAAAATGAAATTAAAACTAATTAACATTATGATATAATGAGTAAGTAATTTAAAACTTTCTAAAAACAAAAATTATTTTTGTAATTTAATTTTAATTTTTATCTCTTTCTTATATTTAAAATATTTTTACTTATGTTATTATTGATAAAGTAATTTAAAATAATTAACTATGATTGTCTTATAACAAATAATCAAATTATTATTTTTTAATCAATATATTAACTAAATACTATTATGCTGGTAATCGTAATAATTTAATTAAATAAAAAGAGATTAAAAATTTAAATCTATATGATGAAAATTTAAAAATAAATAATATATTTAATATGATAAATATTATTGATTGTTTAATATATAACTATGTTAAATATTTTTTTATTTTTCCATAATTTCCATAATGGTTCACTCAAGATGACCTAGAGAATAATTATTTCTTGTAAATTATAATTGTAATTTTTATCACTCAAGTTGTCACTATGATATTTTCACCCATTCACCAATGATGTATCCAATTTTAAAATGTTTAATGAAATAAAAAAAAGTATTAGTTACAGATTCCTATTCCATTAAAAAAAAAAAAACCTTTATATATATGCTCGAAGACATTTAAAATAAAATTATACATTTATTTAGTTCTTACCCAATAAAATAAAATATCCATTGATGACAATGAATTTATCTCCTATTAAAGTTTATTGTAGCTCAATTATTTGACAATTGTGATATTTTTCTATATAAAAATAATAAGTAAAAGTAAATAATATTGTGTGCGTGTATTATGTATATGAAAATTGTCTAATGATGTTAAAGGATTTTGTTCTTATAATTTTCTCTATATTCAAGTTTACTCATGAAAGCTTTATTAGTAGTAGATTATTTCCCTCTTAATGCTTTCTTTAATATATTAACATTTAATTTGCTTAGAGCCACTTTGCTGCTGCTAACACTATTTAGAAGACATTACACAAGCTTTTTTTTACCATGCTTCTAGTGAATCTACAACTTGGACCACATGCTATAACAATATAGTAACCAACTATTCCAAAAGTATAATAACTTATTATTGACTCATGTCCTCCTATAACAATACCCTAGTATAATAACTTAAAACCAACTATTACAAAAGCTGAAGTCTGAAGATGTTTGGTAGTATTTTATATTGTATCCCTATCAGGACCCTTCTAGTGCAACTTGCTTTGATGGTATCTAAAACCATCTAGTATAAGCATTGAAAAACAAAAACCCGCTGAGTCTTTTAACTGCATTCTATATACACAGGAGCACCAATTGACTTCTTCAGCTCTTCTCCTTGCCCAATATTAACATTCAAATGTAATTGAAAACAACTAAAAAAAATTTTATGCCAACACCAAGAAAACAGTTTTTTTTAGAACATAGAATGCAAGTGACTTGCTTGAGCAGTAGTTATAGGTGTGACTGGAGGATGATGAATCAAATATTTCCCATCTTTCCTCAAACCTACAACCAATTATAAACATCACATAACTATTAAATAACTCATATAGGTAGCTTAAGTAATACCAAAATGTCAAGTAATTTTTATCGTATTAGCTTATACCAAATTTGATTCCTACAAGTACAATTGGTACGATTGGAGCATAATATCTCAGTTCAGGAATCCACTGCACAAAATGGGCCTAGTGTCAGATTATGTTTGGTTGAAATTATACCATATCACAGCTCAGAGACAAATATAAGATGTTATGTATACAGATAATTAAGAGACTTGGGAGAAGATCCTCCTTAGAAATATTTTAATAGCTGGCTCTGTTGAACTCACATAATTAGTTATGCTATACCTACTACATAATTGCCAATGTTACAACAGTAATGCTCACATGACAAATCGTGTCTTATAAAATAATCCTTCCAGACAAAACCAAATAATTGACAATGCATACATTTTAAGAGTATTGTATGTCAATACCTTTAGATCACTTACAAAAGAATTACTTCTAGAAGCTGTGAACTCCTAACATTTAAACAATATGAAAAATGTTAATGAGAGTTACATTGAAAACAAACAACACAGATGCATAGTTACATAAGCTAGATCCAAAAGACTTACCTAAGAGTTGAGGATACAACATCCTTGAAAGCATGTACCCCCTTGACTTCTGAATACACATGAGTGGCTCTATAGAAACAAAATGTGTCAAAATTAAATAACAACATATAGGTGTATGCATCCAGAGCTGTGAATATTAAAAATTTAAAATAAGAAAGAAAGTGCCATAGGTGTATGCAGTGAAACACAAAGTGCCAACAGAAAGTGTTTAAATAACTCCATTTTATCAATAAGAAAGAAAGTTGCAACATGCAGAAAAATTGATAGGCATAAATGGCATCTTTAACAAATACATAAATTAAGAATCATTGTGATACATGTCAGTTAAATTTACCAAGTGACTTTGCTCGAAAGTGCCACCAGAAAGTGATGCATGAATGCAAAAATTTCATGACACTCAATTTTAGACTTAAAGGAGAAAATCTACAAAATAGCTTCAACTGCAGAAATGTCCCAACTCTCAACATGGATCTAAATCACATCAATTGATAAAATGGAATAAAACAGAAGAAAAGGATGGATTGACTGACTTTTAATGGAGTTGACCCCCTAAAATTAATTAAAACTTGAACATCAGCGGCCAATAAAGAACCTAGATAACATGCATATTAATTGACTTGAAGTATCTTTGACCAATAAAATATCATACTCACAACAATGTTTGGATGTGAAAGGTCTTTTAGTAATCTAACTTCTTCCTCAAGCTCTTTTATGTGAACCTGTTAGTGGTATGAGAACAATAATCAAACAACCACATAAGAACTATGCTAATAGGTGTAACTTTTTTTTTAGTCAATAGCTCACTGAACCAAGCTCACAGAGCTCCTCCAAATCATCATTTTTTATAGTCTAAAAAATTATCAGTCTACCATCAATAGATGCATGTGGGAAAAGGAAATCCAGAAAACACCTTAAAACATGAAATGATGAGACAATATTATATCAACCAAGTGAATTACCTTTCTCAATCTTTCACATCTGTAGCCTAAAAAGTAAGGCAACAGTCATTTTCAAAATTATCATTTTATCAACCAAGTGAAGACAACTGTCAAAAGTCCCATTGAATGTTAGAAAGATGAAAATTTGAGATAAATTAATAATAGAAATGAATAAATCAAGGTAGAATAGATCTTAGTTGGGATGTATTAAAGTTTTAATGGATGTAGAAATGATAATATTTTGAAAACAAAATATAGTAAGTTGTACATTTAAATGTATGAGTTGAAGGAATATAAATTTTATTTTTGGATAACCAAATATAATAAGACTTCATAATGTGAAATATATAGTATTTAAACGGTATAAGATAAGTTCATAATTTTAGTTACAAAAAATAACATAAATATTCTGCTGCAAATACTCCTAGAGGAAAAATAAGCCATGCAGAAAATCTGATAGGCATAAATGACATCTTTAACAACTACATAAATTTACCAAGGGACTCCGCTTGAAAATGCCCAAAGAAAGTCATGCATGAATGCAAAAATTTCATGATATTTAATTTTAGACTTAAAGGAGAAAATTTGCAAAACAACTTTAGCGGCATAAATGTCCCAACTCTTAACATGTCTAACAATCTATCAAACAAAAAACATATGTTCAGGCTAAATTGTCCCAAAATTGGGATGATAAGCAAAACACATTTTGTCAAACACCTCATGGAATAGTATAGTAGGCAACTTACCAGCTTTAATTTGTAATCAATTATTTGGTTTAATGTATATGAAATTTTACTCAACTTCCATGTACATCATGCTTCATTTATAACAAAGTGACCACTAATAATTCTTATTATTATCATAATAAGAAGTTGTGGAAAATAATCATGACTCAAACTCATACTTTGGGAGCCTTACAACATTAAATAATCATGACTCAAACTCATACTTTGTGAGCCTTAGCAAAGGCATCTGGATCAAAACCAAGAAGAAGAACAACAACAAATTCAAGTTGAGAGTTACCTGAGGAGGTCGAAAACAACCTTGAAGCCAGTGAATGGAATGTCGAAGGTAGTGTTTATAGGTTTAATATTCCCTGCATACATTATATTAGGTTAATTTTGGTGTGTCAAAACAAAACTAAAAAAATTCAAACACGGATTATAAAGTTGCAGAAAATTATTGGAATATATTACTATATTAAGAGACAGAACAGAGCAACTGGAGAATTAAAAATATGAGAAATATGTAGTAGGAATATTCATTTGATCATTGGCCTGATTAACTTGATAATCTAATTACCCAATTTAGTTCTTCAATTTACTTTTACAACCCAAATCAATATGATTACCCAATTAAACTTTTTTAAAATTTTCAAACATTTAAGTTTATACATGTTAAACTTTAATATATTAGTTTGCTACATTTTTAATGACAAAATTTGGGGTAAAGAGTGTCCTAGCCTCATGAGTAAAGCTATTCAACATAACATGTCCATCATTTTTGGCATAATATAACCACATATCATTTAAACTTGCCACTGAACAAAGTTAAACCATATGTAACAATTTGATCTTTTAGAAATTTTGCAGAATTGAGCCTAATGGGTTTCTAGAGCAATAAAGACAGGTTTTCATTTCTCTGCTCATCTTTAATCAAACTAAGAAACTTCAAAGTCTTACTACCTAAATATAACACAGTAATTATAAAACATTAAGAAAATTATTAGATTTTTAAATAAGAAAACAAAAATGTGCATTAAAAAATATAACATAAAAGACAAAAAAAAGCACATTAATTATATGATTCCTTTGATCATAATGTAGTATAGTAGTCCAAGTCCATATTTTCATATGACCTCTCCCCTAAAAATCATAAACAGAAAAGGAAAGAAATACTATGAAAGGAAGAAGTTTTTATTAGCCTTTCAATCAACATTCTATCAATAAGACTAACATAAACAACAAAAACATGAAATTGGGCCTATGCATCCACACCTATATTTTTTAAACAATTCAAATAATACTTTTGCTTTCATATGCAGAAAATGAATTTAATATATCACTTGTCAACCCACTATTCATAATTCCAATATTTGAGTTTAGTCACACAGAAACACAATTGGATTATCAAAAGTCAAAACTTTAAAAAGGAAAATTCATTGATTAAGATCCAACACATGATAAAGATTATTACACTCATTGATCAATAACCAAAACATGAAATTGGGTCTATGCATCCATGCCTATTTTATTTAAACAATTAGAATAATTTTCATAGCTAGAAGAAATTGGGTCGTTGTGACAGATTACAAATAGTTTATAAATTGGGTCAAACATTGGGTAAGATTTTTTTCAAGTGACAAATTAAGATTCAAAGTTAATAATATTCATTATACTAAATAACAACATTAGTAAAAGTTGACTCTCTTATACTAACAAAAATACTGAGATTAAATTGATTTCTTTTTATATTATTAAGGAACTAAATTAATGCTAACTTCTTAATGTTATAGAAAATCAACTGAACAAAATAAATCTTGTTACTCACTGAGTTTATCAATTCAGACAGAGCATAGAGATAAAAATAATACAGTAGGAAGTGTTATAGAAAATGTATAAATAATATAATTCAAAATTTTATACATGTGGTAGTGTACTTAAAAATGGGATAACAGAAAAAGGTCCATCAAGTATGTAAGTGGTTGTGACAAATACACATCCATGTCGTAAAACACTACTTATTTCAGCAACCTGTTAAAATATACAAATTATAGAGAAAAAAGGTGAAGTTACAAACTGAACAGAGTGATGCAAGACATGACCATCTGACAAAACTATGCATACGGCGAAGTGAAAAATCAGCTGAAGTAATTTATCCACTTACTACTCACAAACATTTTAACAAAAGGTGCATCATCCGTTTCCATGTCCTTGAAACTGCCAATTTTTTCCTGGATCAAGAAAGTAAAAAAGAAAAATAAATTAAATAAATAAATATTGAAGAAGATGACAGAAGGAGATTTCAGCTTCTTATTGCTATTGTCACATGCTAGCTACTCTGTAGTTGACATGGATCAAATTTTGCAAAAAATATAACCAAAGATGCAATAGATGAGCTGAAAATTTTTGCTTCTTTATAAATCTCTCCTTTTACGGTGTCCTGCAATCAATTAACAAAACAAAAAAAAAATCCAAAATTTATAAGCTTTTGGTTTTATGTTAACCATCCATCATTGGAAAAAAATGAGAAGAATAACAAAAACAAAAAAAAAAGTTTAAGCAAAAAACAAAGGATCTTGCTATTTATAGCGGAGACGGGAAGAGGAAGAGAGACGGGACCGTAGTACAGTAAGGCACAGGCAGCGGTGGTGCGGTGAGGAAGAAAGAGAAAGATAAGAGAGGTAAAAAAGAGAGGAGAAGATGAGGAAGAGAAAGAGAGAATACTGAAGAGATTTGGTGGAGAAGAGAAAGAGAGACGAAGTGGAAGTGGGGATGATTTCAAATTTCAAGATTTGAAATTTGTAAAGAAGGTAACAGAAAAAAAAAGCGGAAGTGTGTAGAAATGGAAGAAAATTTAAAAAAACAGAGAAAGAAGGAGAGTGGGACATGTGTAACTTTTTTAAAATTCTCATTTTATCAACTAACTATGGACAACTGTCAAGATATTAAGTATGGGCAAAAATGAAATTTCTAGGGCCTAAATATTTTTTAAATAGATATTAGATAATAACTACAGGCACCGCACGGGGTAAGCTACATTATTAAATGTATAAACTAATTGTACACATTTAGTTTGTTCTTGTGTAAAATTTAGTAAATGAGAATTAAAACTAATAAAATTAAAATATGTAATATATTTAATAAAATAACATTGTCAGTAGAGTTCATAAGTTTATAAAATAAAAACAACATTGTGTTTAGACAAAATGACCATAGAGAGTTTGGTAGAGTATCATGTAATTAAATTACAATTAAGTCATTCACTATAGAATAAAGTTGGAATTTGGATTTCGGAACTCAATTAGAAGTTCATAGTCAGCTTGCAAACTATTTTTACTTGCAAAAGACCTTTATCCAACACTAATCTTAATAGTCTTCCTCCAATGATTATAAACAATTTTGCATTCTGCAGTCCCTTCGAAATTCACATGGGTGAATCCTACATCTTTCATAAAATAGTACATAGTACTTGGCGCATCCTAAAATAAAGATCAAGTTCATGTTAGATATGTATATCTTTATATTAAAATTTCACATGCAAAGGTGGTTATTATATATAGAAATGAATTACTCACCAAACTGCTACAAGTTACTTTGTGTTGGTTGAGTAGGATTTTGAAGATAATTGAGTTGAGATTGTGGTGATATAAGGAATGCCACTTTGGAAAAGCTTATGGTTGAGACGTGTTTTTGTAGACAGATAAAAGGAAAACTGATTGTGGTGAAGCATGACCAAAGACATACACAAATGAACCTTTGTCTGTCACTATTTGACTGTTGATGTTTTATTGTGTTAAACTAAGAATGACCGTGATAGTTACTGTGTTGTTTTATTGTGTTAATGTAAAATAAGTAACTATTTTTAAATGATAGTGATAATTATTGTGTTGTTTTATGATGTTAATCTAAATAAATAAAGCAGTGTAGTCATTATTTAACTATTGATATTTTATTGTGTTAAACCAAGAATGGTTGTGATAGTTCTTGTGCAGACACACAGGTAAGCGGCCAAATTAAATGTATAATATAATTATATACATTTAGTTGTAACTGTGTAGAACTTAGTAAATGAGAACCAAAACTAATAAGATTGAAATATGTAATATATTTTATAAAATAATAGTGTCTATTTAGTTCACAAGTTCATAAACAAAGTTTAGAGAGATTGGTAGAGTATGATGCACTTAAATTACAATTAATCAATCCACAATAAAATAAAGTTAGATTTTGGATCTGAGAACTTAAATATAATTTTGTGGTCAACCTCCAAATTATGATAATTTGTAAAAGACTTCCATCCAGAACCAATCTTTGCACTCTTCCTCCACTGATTGTAAATAATCTTGCATTCTTTAGTCATATTATAAATGTAAAGATATACTCATATTGAGACCTTTTATTTGTGTTGGGGTTATCAGGAAGTGAAAATCTCTCATATGGAGTAATGAGATTATGGTTTAGATGTTAACACATCTATATGTAGCCATGTGCTCTTGTTTTACTAGTTGTTATCATTCATTAGAATAAATAACTTAAAAATAATCACTCCTATAAAAGAACTTAATAAAATGTAAATGACAGACTTTTATATATACAACCATTAAACTATAAGTAATATCGAGATATAGTTAGGTCTGAAATTATAAGATATATGATTACAAACCAAAACGGATGAAACCCTTAACTTCAAACAAATGTGCTAAATGTACCCATAAAAGTCATAAAAAATACAGTTTCTCCACCAATGATTCATTCATCTAAATCCCATTTCAAAATCATAGGAAAACCAAAATGCTACATAATGAAATTTCCACCCCTTGAAAAAATCACAAATGCACCAAAAAAACGTCTACTAACTTCCTTATTCATTCAGTTTTTATCTGTTTAGATAGCTTCGAGCTAGAAAGCTAAACAGAAGCAAGATCTTTCGCACTAACATAATGTAACTTTGATTCAGAGGATAACCTTTTGGCTGGTGTGAAACATTGTCCAACATTTCAAGATCATAGTTTGCACTACCAAATACAGTTTGCAGCATATTTTGAAACAAAATATAAATATCACATTTTGTTGACCAAATAAATCTATTAACATAGTTATAAGAAACATATACTCATGAGTATCATCAAAGTTGTGCCCAGAGGAAACTGACTTTTCTGCCTGTGTGATAGACAACTCTTGTATACAGTTGGAATCAAATGCTTGAGTTTAACAACAACAATAAAAGTTGCTTAACACTCATACTTTGCATATATAGATACAATATTTCATGACCTGAATCACTTGAGGACCTCCAATTTTTTCCAGTGCTAATGCAATAAATTCTTTATCTTCACATAATTCCATAACAAAAAAGCAAAAACTGTTTGGAACAACTTTAATTTGAACACAAATTATCTTTTGAGCACTTTGTCAATTGCCTCAAGAAATGACATTGGATCAATTTCGCCATCATGCATGAACATATTTGAGATATGCATATAAGGGAGAGTTCAATATCTAAATTACGGTAGTGATATTTGGTAATGAAACTCATTTTTTGACATATCCATGCCTCTGAAATCATCTGATTCTTGATGTCAGCAGTAGTTTGGTTAATAAGCAGAGTTGACTCTTTATTCCACATGACAAACTTTAAAGAGCCACTCTTATGAGACTTTGACTTCCAACCTAAACCTATACAAAGAAGCAGATTGGTTAATAAGTACTTTGACAACCAACCTGAATCTCATCACCCATGTATAAGTAATTCCTAAAACTGGAAACACATTTAATAATATGACTGGCACCCAAAACCTACATTGAAAGACTATGATTTACTATTAGAAACTTATCATTGTAGCATTTAATTATATATCTGTGCATTTTTCTTATGCTCACTACTAATACATGATAGCTTGATATAAATTTTAGTCAAATATATAGTTAGTTTTAGCTTTATATAAAATCACTATCTAACAATGTTGAATTAGTTTCAAATTTAGTAATAAGAATCTATAAGTCTCGGTCGTGTATTTGCCATAAAACCTTTTTTCAAACTTGGATAGTTGTGGTCATTGAGGTAGAAGGAACCAAAACCTACAGTGACTTATCTTAATGTTGCTCCTTACCAAAGTGTGAATTGTCAAGGCCAATTACTGCAAAAAGAACTTAAGAATTTATGGTTAGGAATGACCATAACATAATTTATGAATGGGAGGGACCAAAAACAACAATGATATACGTGAGGCCCACTTATTTCAACCTACAAAGTTAAAATAAGTGAACACCTTCATTTCTTTATTTTATGAAGGAACACCCTCATTTCACTAAGTTGTTCCATGAAACAAGTGATCATTTAATGACAACACAATAAGAGAAAATAATATAAAAGTAATATATAGCTTAGAGTGTTCAAATAATGGCTGTTACTTCACGTCAAACAAAGATATAGATAACAGTGACCTTAATTATCGACTAAAGTAACTTTCAATACACATGGTCACTAAAACATGAATATTACCTTGTGGTGTGTCTGAAAACACAAACATGGGAATGAAATCTTTAGACATATCCATAACATGACATCTAGGTATATTTCCAGCTTCAGTTCCAACCAACTCCATTATAAACTGAGTATTTTAACTAAATAATCAATTTAAAAGGAAAAAAAATAACAGGGAAAATTGTTATTAATAGTTACAATCACTAACTATTTTCATATGATACACAACAAAGGACAAGATGCAATTCCTTAGGTGCTTTTTGTGTTGCTCTCTAATCAAAATGAAAGGTTCACTAACCTATGTTATGTTTAACACAAACCTCTATTAGGCGGACTACCACACCAAGGTTAAACTCCAATTTATTGCAGAACAATACCAAAAGCAAATTTTAAAGAAATTAAAAGTGAACTATATTTTATTTTCTACCACTAAGGTAAAAATGGTTAAAAATAGTTAAAATCAGATCGCTAAGGTAAAAAAAAAAACATAGGATGTAGCAAAAATTATTAGCAACCAAAATAAAACTCAAGCAATGCCACAAGAACAATATATAAGAATCTCCTAATCAAAGTTCAAAGGTAGAACCCTAGACCTTGAATTTGTACATGTCATTGATATAAAACATATAACTATCTCTGCTAGAGAATGAAACTAATATGCAAGCAATAATAACTCTGATTCAAATTACTTGGGATCGGAAACATTAAAAAGCATACACCTACCAAGACCTTTATTGAGGTTGAAGCTTCAAACTTAAACCTCCTGTTTGAAGAAGAACATGGTGTTGGGACAAATTGTGCATTATATGGATCAGATTCAGTAGTTGCATAGAAGCACTGCTGAGAAGTTTTGAAAAACAAAATACATTTAGTGTAGAAATATTTAACAGATTTATGAAATAAAAAACAATACTCAAAATTATTTTTTATGATTAGGATTCCACTTACACTATCATCCATGTCATCATTATTTAGGACAAATGGGCATGACATTTCTTTGCCTGCCTTTGAATCCACCTAGACATATCAAGTAAAATCATAAATATTAAAATATTAAAACATAAAAATTACCCAAAAAAAAAAACACACTTACATCTAAACTAATTAAAGATAAGGCTTTAACTCAGCAGCATGAAGTTTTTCCAAGATTGAATTTATAACATCTTTATCCTCATATATATGAGATATAGAAAAACAGGTGTTACTTGGTACAACCTTAAACCTGAAAGCCAACTTCTTACCCAACATCCTGTCTATAGCATTAGGATAATCCTTGGGATCAAATCTTCCACCTATCAAATAAAAAAAATTGAAAAAAAAATATTTTACATTTAGAAACCCATAAAAAATTAAACTATTAAACATTAGACAAAGGTAAGATCTCGCTAATCATTTTTTGTTTGATTTCACTTGTAGATTCTTTAATTAGAATATTACATTCTCAATCAAATAAAAGCAAGCAATTTCATTTGGTTGGACAACTCTGACTTCCATACGAAACCTACTGAAACAAAGAGCCAACTGTTTTATTAAAATCAATTAAAATATAGAAATAATGTCATTAAAAATCAACAACTCATGCAATGGTGGTGCGGTGAAGAAGAAAGAGAAAGATAAGAGGAAAAAGAAAAAGAGAGGAGAACAAAGTGGAATGTTAAAGAAGTAAAGAACATAGTTTTCAAGACCATACATATAAAGAAGTAAAGAACAAAGTGGAATGTTAAAATATTCAATTTGATCAAATAAGATTAACACTAATACAATCTATCGGTTGGTTTTGATCCATCATTACTACAAGTAAAATACCTGCAAAATTGACCAACCTAAAGCTTAATTAAAAGTAGTTGAAAAAAGCACATGGAACGAATTTGGTCAGGTGTTTGGCTAAGTCTATGTTGTAACGACCCACCTCGTCGCTACAATATCACTAACTTTAGATCATGCAATTTCAATTTTAGTATGAAAACTCAATTAATTTAATTATGAAAATGGTAGTAAATTTTTTTCGTGATAATATCATTATTATACACACGATACAATTACAAAATTGAATACACATGTATGGATATATTGAACCAGTACATATCATTTACATATCAAAACTTAATTTGATTTTACATATATTTACACTTGGAATCTTACATCACCAACAAAAAGAATTGAAGAACTAATTAAGAAATAGTTGATTAACAAAACACAACTCTTTCCCAAAAAGAATTCCAATGTCATCACATTGGCTTGGCGGCTCCAACAAAAAAATCTCCCTCCAAGGTCACCTACTGTTGCTCATCTACTCCCACGAATGACAGTTCGCGATCATCACAGGTACCAACCACACGGTACAACAAATGCAAGGGTGAGTTTATTATGTACAACCAACAATTATCAAGAAACCACAATTGGAAAGGAAACAACAATCACAATCACAATTATTACCAAAATTCTATCAGTCAATACACACTCAACAAACCAATCATTCGATACATTTCACAACTCAAACAATCATGCACAAAATGATGCATGCACCTGACTCATCTATCAGCATGCAATGTGGTACCACATCCTGAAAATAGCCTCTCACAGGAAAAATGGTTCACTGCCTATCAGGGCCACCCTATCGTGCACTGGCCATTCCCCCACCCGATGATCAGCCAGCGTGGCTAGGGAATTCCAAACCTAATAACCCCTTAGTACCTGCGTTCTCAGCCCATTGAAACTCAAAGGTACGCATGTGCCTTCATTCTATTTCCATTCATGCACTTGAAGCATGAAACATGGACATCATCAATGTATGACTATAGCCAGGAACAAATCCTTCCCCTCAAGGATGACCAATCATACACCCCTATGTACATACCTAACACACTAATGTGAGCTCACCAATGCACTGACTGTGACTAGGAATAAATTCTTCCCCGCAAGGGTGACCAATCATACACCCCCATGGGTATCAGTGTACATACACATCACCTCATCTCGATATCATTATCATATATATCAAATTCATCTCATTTCAATATCAACATCCATTTCATCATCATCTCACTTAAACATCATAAACCACATCATCATTATATCATTTATACATCATCAAACACATCATCATTATCTCATTCAATCATCACCAACACATCAATAACATCTAATTTCAACATTATCAATGACATCAATATCACCTCATCCATCCATAATCCATATTACCACGAGACTGATATTTTAGGAAAATTCTAAATTAAAGAGAATGACTACAATATAAAAAACATACTCTTATGCCCATTTAAAATTTTAATAAAGAATTAAATAGGAAAACATATTATAAAATTTTGGGCAGAGTCTCATCCGTAATTAAGACTTTTCCTAAAAATCTAATCATTACAACAACAATATCATTCATAGTTTTATCCATCAACAAACTAATTCATCGCATCCCATTAGTTAAAAACATAGTTTTTCTTGAAAATGAGCACACACAAGAGCATACACACATCAATCATAAATTCATCGCATCTCATTAGTTAAAAACTTAGTTTTTCTTGAAAAAACAGAACATAGTAGGGACAGGTAGTTATCTTCATAGTTGGACTCCCTGGCCCCCAACTATGGTATCTAAACCATCGCCAAAATAATAAACCCCCCTTACCTAACCAAGAGTTCTCCCTGTTACAGCCTAGCGGTGTTGTTTTGTGATTCTTCTATACGCGTGTTTGTCCGAATGCAGAGCTCTATATACCAAATTGAAGATAATTTAGTATAGATTTTCAAGGTAAGATCAATATTAACATTTGGGGTCAAATACCCACTTGAATCAAAAAGGGGCTAAAATGTATTTTTGGAGTTTACATCAAAATACATCATTTTGAAATTCCAATCACACCAATGTGATCGGGGTTCAACAAGGATCACAGAAATAACATCAATTTCATAAAAAAGAGACTTTTACAACATCTCATTTTTAAAGGGTTTTTCAAAGGAAGTGTAAAACTCCCAACAATGGTACCCAAAACACAAGAGACACTAAGAGAAGCTTAAACTAGCTAGAAGAAGACAAAGGAAACCAATGTTACCTCAAGGAAACCAAGGTTACCTCAAGGAAACCAAGAAAGAAGGATTTGGAAGCTTCGTTCTCTACCGAAACTTCGAGAAGAGTTTTGAAGATTCTGCTCCGATTAAATTGTTTTTCTCCGTGCGGTGGTCTAACGGCAAGCGGCGGTGGATAGTGGTGGTCACCGGTGGCCTTGGGTGGTGAAGGGTGATGGTGGGTGTAACGTCCTATATTTTGGTTACTTAATTATTTATTTTAGGTTATATTTTTATTTTATTCTTTTGTCTTTTAAAATAAATAAATAAATAAAAACGAAATTTTGAAAACAAAAGGAATTAATAATGAGAGGAACTAGATATATACATACACCATATTACAGGCCTTGTCTATTTTTACATTGCCATATATATATATATATATATATATCAACTATAAGTTACATATTATAGTACTTCAAACATTGTTATTTATACAAGGGTCACAGCCTAGTATTTAAACATAGTCCTCGATACTGTCTCCGTCACTGAGAACTATTATGGGGTCTATGACTGGGTTTGGATACATTGGTACAAACTGAGAGAACGGATCTGCGGGGTTAAAATCTTCACTAAACACTGATACTGGAAAATGGGCGCCAAAATAAATATGAGCACACAACACAGGTTGCATGGTAACTACATAGCAGTGGCGGACTTCATCCATGTACCAGGCGATATCCAGAGCATCAAGAAAAATTATGATTGCAGCCATCTAAAACATTAAATAAAACCTAGTGAGAAATAAATTTCTCAGTAGGCAAATCTAAACCACCAAATAGGTTAGCCGGTTATAAAATAAAACCAAACTAAATCATCAAAATAATTTAACAGATTAGTAAATAAATCAATATATCTGAATGAATGCATAAAATGAATGGATGAATGCATGGAATGAAATGCAATGGTCACAGGTGCACATGGCCTCTACATGTGTACATCATGTAGGAATGTTGCGGCCGTCTTACGCTAATCATGCATGAATTTTCATGTATTAGCACCTGATCTCTTGTGATATCATAGGCCCGGTGTTCACAACTCGGGTTAATCTTAAAATCATAGGTCCGATCTTTGATACTCGGATCATTCTCATTCATATGACAGAATTCATAATATAAGGAAGTTATTATTCGTCTTCATAAAGTAAGGTAGTTAACCTTTTACAACTTATCCACATAAAATTATACTAACTAAGATAAATCTATTTAATACTTATAAGGTATGTTTTAATTTCTAACCAAAACTGGATTGGTGACATTAAAGTAGTAAAATTTTATTTTGAATATATTTAATAAGATG
>PYAF01001739.1:483392-496175 GCA_007407185.1 Glycine tomentella | reverse complement strand
AAACGTAAATATATTATTAAGTTGTTAGTAAAATTATCAAAATAATAATAAGTTATACACTAAAATTATCATCGTCTTCTACATAATTTTCCATTTTAGTTAAGAACTAAATCTGGCCAATATAAATAATCTTAAACAACTTTTAAAAGTAAAAGTTTAAGCTTACCTGTGAAAATTTGATGAGTTGCCTAGAGAACTGCTGGGAAATTTACCTGAGAGAGAAAAGGAGTGTGAGGTGAGTAAAATGAGAAAACTATCAAGCTATTTATACTTCTAAACTCAGTTAAAATATCTAAACTCTCTTATCTTAGTCATCATTACTTTTATTCTTCTCATTTAATGGTGGTGCAACGTGGGGAGTTACTAAGGCTTATTCTTGTTATTTTGTTTTTCCCTTTATGCCACTGGAAGATTTTCCAAAGATTTGATTTTAGCCTGTAAAATTTTTTTCACGTGGCTTAATACCAAAGTTGGCCTTTATGTCTATTAAATATAACCTATTATAATTTATATTATAAATATAATTGAAGTTATTACAATTATTATATGTTGCATAAATTAAATATAAGTTGAAAGTATAATAATCATTTATTCATTTATTTATTTTATATATATATATATATATATATATATATATATATATTTATTTTTAGGATGTTACAGTGGGAGGTTGGGCGAAGGTTTAGGAAAGGCAAAAAGCTCCATTTTCATGATTATGGCTGTTGGTACATATTTATCACCGCCTTTAATCGCCTAGGCGAGCAAAAATGCCAGCAAAATTTGCCTGGGCGAGCTAACCAAAATTTAAAATTTCTGCTTCTGTGAAAAAATTAATTTCTCACGCTACAGACGTTAATTTGACAATCCCAATGGTCAAGAGTTACATATATTGGTTAGGAGCCTATTTTTAAAATTTTAAGGAGATCCAACATAACTTGACCTCTACACCAAGCAATTGCGCATGGATAATTCACATAAAATTTCAACAAATCCTAATTAATAAAGTAATCAAATTATAAAAGGAATACATCATGCATATTTTATGTTATCAAGATTTCAGGGTGTTACATATGTACCCAGCATCTGAATAAATTCCAAGCTTAAAACCCTTGTTGTGAACATAATCTGCAAGAGCTTTGATTCCAGAAGGAAATGCTAATTTTTTTGCTCCTAGATTACCCTATAGCAAACAACAACAATAGCTTATAAAAATGTTTGAAGAAAAGAAATTTAATTGAATATGATAACTTTCAAGGAGACAGTAAGAAAGTGCAAATGCAATGAAGCATGTAAAAACCATAAGAACCATACCTTAGCATCCCGATTTAATTCAGCCCAACAATCATATGCAATAATGGAAAATTATGGATTAAGGTTAACTGCTTGTGCTTATGACATTTTGCAAAGTAAAAACGTACAAAAATAATAATAATAAGAGAATTGAAAATTATTTGTTTCATTTCATGTACCTATATTAACATAGGTGTATCCAAGCTTGGAAAAACCAATAGAAACAAGGGCATCAGTTGTAAACCCATATAGAAAAATCACAATCAAATTAAATTCTCAACTAAATGTAAATCCATAAAGAAAATACCAAATTCTAAACCCGTATTTCATAATACACACTGCATACATAAAAAAATTAAACATTTTTGATCACTAGAAAAGGAATAAAACATAAAAAGACAACAATTAATTGAAACATACATGTCAATAATTAGTTTAATAAGAATACTCATAGCCACATTTGTTGATGGTTTTCCACTGTTATTACTTAGTCTAGTTGATGTTGTAGTAACATTTGTTAGATACAGGGAAAGCTTGAAGAGAATCAAGATGTTGAGGCTCTTAGTCTTGGATATTTTAGCTTTTACATATCATTCAATGGAAGGCATATATAATCTTTAGATGTCTAAGAGTTTCATCTAATCAGCCATTGCATTGCATAAACATCATTCATTGGCTTGCATTAATGATTTTACAAAAGGCATATGTTTTGTGAAAAAGATTTTAAAGCATTTATGATTGCATTGAAAAGCCAAAGTGTTCAAAGCTTATGTTTTGGAAAAACATATTTTCTCTATTTTAATCGATTATCAACTAATGGTAATTTATTACTTAAGCTTTAATGAACACTTTAATCGATTACAACTATATGGTAATCAATTACACTTCACAAAGACACAGAAATGTCTTCTTGTGATAATCGATTACAATTTGTGCTAATCGATTACTTGCGAAATTTTCATAGATTTTCAAAAGCCTTCTAAAGTGGGAAAAGATATTCTGAGTTACTAAGCTCTTGTCCCATAAATTCTAAATCTTCATGTTGCATTGAAAGATTTCTTTTTGGGCAAGATTTTAAAGAAGTTCTTGGAGAGTTTAATCTGAAATTTGTTTTTCAACCTATATCAAGATTGGTAAATCATATGCATTCATATTCATTGGATCATCAGGTTGTCTCTCTCCATTAACTTTGCATGTAAATTCATTTTAGAATTTTTGGTTGTTCGTAACTATTACAATAGAATTCTTAAGACTTGTCTAGAATAAGTTTCTCTAGAGGGAAGAGCAGAGAAGGGTTCTCTATGTCTTGATCACTAGGAGTCTAAGGGGATTGGATTTATGTTCTTAATCTAGGTTTGATTAAGGGTGATTTGTTATAAGCTTGTAAGAAAACAATATTGTGAATAGTAGAACTCTAACTAAGTTTGGTTAGAAGAATCTGGATGTAACTTCAAAGATGGTGTCTCCCTCAATCGTCCTCCGATGTTTGAAGGAGAACATTTCAGTTTTTGGAAAAACAGAATACAGATATTCATCCAATCAAATGACCCTAGTGCATGGAATGCAATAGAAAAAGGTCATTTAGTTCCAATCAAAGTTGTTGGTAATGATATGATTCCCAAAGAATGGGATGAGATGACAGATGCAGAAAAGAGAGTAGTGCAATACGATTTTAAAGCTAAGAAATTATGCTGGAGATAAATCTGGTTTGGATTACAAACATTAAACAAAACCTTTTGGAAACACCAAGTTAGTACCTCCAAAACAGATTAATCAAAAAGGTCTTTCAAAACCTAAGCATACCAAATTGACTCATTTTGAAAAAAAATCAAAATTTGTTATTTGTAATTACTGCATGAAGGAATGTCATACATCTCATAAGTGTTATGCTAGAAGGTTCTATGTGCCTAATGGAGACTGCATTTGGGTTCCAAAGAAAAGGAGAAAAATAGCTAACCCTTATGGACTCAACCTTAATTGGGTACCTTTCTTTGCCACTTAATTTGATTGTTGTAGGTGTGTCTTAGAGAAAAATCATCATTATAGTACTTAGACAGTGGATGCTCTAAACACATGATAGGTGACATGTTCATGCTTGCAAATCTGACTTTGAAGGATGGAGGATTTATCACTTATGGCGACAACAATAAAGGAAAGATAATTGGAGAAGGAAATATAGGAGATAACTTTAAAACCAAGATAAAAATGTTCTCTGTGTAGAAGGTTTGAAGCACAATCTCCTAAGCATAAGCCAACTATGTTATAAAGGATTCAAGGTTTTCTTTAATGACAATTGATGTTTGATATGTGATGGTCAATCTGGTAAGATTATCCATGTAGGTAAAAGAAAGGGTAACATCTACTTACTCTCTATAGAACATGCATTCATTCACAACACTAATTGCCTAGTAAGTAAAGTTGATGAATCATGGCTATGGCATAGGAGAGCTAGTCACATTACATGCATCACATGAACAAGATTATTAGAAAAGACTTAGTCATTGGCTTACCTAAACTTAAGTTTGAAAAGGAAAAACTATGTAATGCTTGTCAAAAGGGGAAACAAAACAAAATTTCTTTTTAAAATAAAAACTTTGTTTCCACCTCAAGACCCCTTGAATTGCTTCATATGAATTTGTTTGGTCCTTCTAGAACTATGAACTTAGGAGGCAATTACTATAGGCTTGTAATAGTTGATGACTATTCTAGATTCACATGGACTTTGTTTTTAAGATCCAAGAGTGATGATTTCATTGCTTTTAGAAAATTAGTCGAGCTTTTTCAAAATGAAAAAGGAAGCAAAATTATCTCAATAAGAAGTGACCATGGTGGTGAATTCCAAAATGAGCATTTTGAAAAGTTCTGCGAAAAAATTGAATCAACCACAAATTTTCAGCTCCAAGAACACTTCAGCAAAATGGTGTTGTGGAGAGAAAAAATAGATCTCTTGAAGAAGGAGTTAGAACTCTTCTTAATGAGACAAATTTGCCAAAACATTTTTGGGCTAATGCAGTGAGTACTGTTTGCTACACTTTAAATAGATTACTCACAAGACCCATTTTAAAGAAAACTCCTTTAAGAGATATTCTTTAAAAACAAGGTAAAGTAAAATAACTTATCGTAAAAGAACAATAGAAACCAATCCAACCAAAAAGGGGTTTACATGAGGTTTGTGACCTTAACTACAATAAAGAACTAGCCAAACCTATGCATGTCTGACCTCAAAAGCACAAAACAAAACTTGCTTAACTGAAGAACATCAAAGAGAAAGAAGAAGAGAAGCATCTCTTCAATCTTGGTCTTCAATCCCTTGACCTAGCAAGAACACTCTCCAAGCTTTCCTTCCCTTTGTTTCTGATATTTGGAAGTGTGTAGAAGTCCCCTCATTAATTTCGTGACCTTCTATTTATATTCAAGGAGTGAGTATCTCAAAATGCCCTCAAAATCGTGCACTGTGAAATATAACAGCAGAAACCCGTGTTGCCCGTGCCACTCGCGCCAACTACCGCTCCGTTAGCACGAGCTTCATATCAGACATGGCGCTAGATGCGCCAACTCACACGCCAGTTGCTCGGGGTGGCAGAGAATCACACAATTAATTCATTCCTTGGCGCGGACTGCACCAATTCTCGCGCGGTTTGCGCTACTTTACATAGAGTTTAGCCTTCAGTTCTTGTGCTTGACGTGGGACACGCCAGTCCCGCACGATTAGCCCGAGAACCCTTGCTTGGCTTCTCTTGATCTTGCTTTCTTCAATTCTCTTCTTGCACTTTTCTACTATGAAAACACATAAAATTGATTGAGAGTATGCTTGAGAAGAATTAATCAACACTTCTAGCATATGTAGACAATTATTGCTCATTTGTGATCAATTCCATTCTTCTTTTAGCTTGGAAAGCATGATATGCTAAACACATATCATTACGATTACTCAATTCCAAACCAAAAGCAAGCTCAGTTATTTGCTCTTGTGAGAGTGTTCCACCACTCCCAAAAGAAACAAACAAAATGGAACCAACTTGTTGTTTGCCCAACCATGTTAAACACTTCAAGTCCAACCCTTTTGCATCATTTTTAACACCAAACTAGTCATCCTTCATGGTCTTTCACAACAAAAGAAAATTGTATCATTTTTTTAGATAATTATATCATCCTTTTATAAATAAGGATTGAAAATAAATACATATTTTTATAAAATTGAATTTAAAAAGTACAAAAGCACATTTGGTAAGACTAATTGTTCTCAAAATAATTAAGCGAAAGTTTGTTTCATGGACTATTTAATTATTCCCAGCAATACATGGCTGGAAAACTTATCGCACGTTTGTTAGAAGATCATAAAAAAAATCTTGTGTATATTTTATTCGTGAGAAAGAAATAATCTCACGTTCTACCAATATTTAGTTCGACGGAGGAGATGAGTAAAAATTATTACCATGGGACAAGAATTCTTCTTCATAAGTAAAAATTTATATATATCCTCTTGTTAACCATTATCTTACTACTATCTCATTATTAATTCATGATACATGCTTAAATTTTTTTCAATCCTGCAAATTTCATTCATGTCCAATCAATGTTCCCGCAATTTGATTTACTAACAATTTCATTCTTACATTTTACGATAATTTTTCTTCTCCTCCAATGCTCATTTTTTAATAGGCAATTCTTGCTTCTTTTTCAATTATCGTAATTGCCGAAAGAATTGGGAGAAAACAAGGAACATAACAAGAGTTTTTGTAAAAAGAATATTTTAGTAATTATAATATATATTTCCAAGAAAAAATAATTCAACTAAACATATGTTTTAATCATTCATCAAAATATAAAAAATAATTCCAACCAATTTTAATAGTTAACCAACACATTTATTTAATAATACCCAAAAATAACATTTTCATGTTATATTCCCAAGAAAATATATTCTTAAGACTAAAAAAATTATCTGTGAAATAAACATCCCTGATGTTTGACAATCTATTGGTCGAGTATTGAACATACGAGCAACGCATCTCCCCCCTTGCATCCAAAAAGATGGCTTCTAAGTAGGGGTGGGCAGAAAAATCTAATATCCAAATGTAATACAATAGCTGATCTGGTCCAGTCCATTTGATTTATTTTTAATGGATCAGATTTTTTTACCATATCCGTATTTTATATCTATTTATAAATCTGAAACCCATTTTCTTTTTATACAGATTTAAGTAAAAATCCAAATCCATTTTTTTGGATATCTTCAACCTTTGTTCCTCTTCTCTCATGAATCCAAAGTGTGTCTCAGGCTCTCAGCCTCTGTGCTTCCTCTCCCAAATCCGAAAAATCAGGTACCTCTCTGGCTCTCTCACTCTCGTGATTCCTCATTTCCTCTCTCAGCCTCGTGATTCCTCTTTCACTCACATGATTTCTCTCTGCCCTTGCCTTTGGTTTCCTCTCTTGTGATTCTCTTTGTCCCCACCGTTCACCTACCAGACCACCACCACTTGCATCTTCCCAATCTCTGCTTAATAGTGATTAATTTGACTTCTGTGCGTGGAGGGAAGGGGAGAATTGATTGTGTGTATGTGTGTGTGCAACTTGTGTGTGGGAATTTGGGAACTAGGGTGTTTGACTATGTGTGTGCATGAGTTGGGTGTGGGGTCAAGGGTTGGGGGATTATGGTAAAAGCTTCTTTCTTTCAATGATGTATGGTCTATAACAATATTTAGTCTCAAATTTGTTCAGCTGTTCTGTTTTCTTTCACTTTCTCGTCCTAGAAATTAAGGACTCCTATGTTTTCCCACTTGAAATGTGAATCTTGTATGCGTTTTAAGTACTTAATTATCAGCCATTGGAGTTTTACAGGGAAGTGTATGTAAATATGCAATTAATGGTTCACCGTAAATCACAGATAAAGATAATGATGCAATTATGTATAGTGCCTTGCAAATTATCACAGTATTTGAATACGGGTTTAGACACGTAGCAATTTGCATACTTGGATTGAGTAACTTGCTTCCAATGAATTTGTTTTGTGTACTTGTGTTGTGGTTGTAGATTTGGCTGTGGACTTGTTCAAGCACCTCTTGTGAGTTGTGACAAGCTTTGGTCTTCTTACTAAAGTTTGGAGTGTTATCTCTGGTTTTGATCTTCAATCTGATTTGGTTTCTTCTTCTGATCTTAAGGAGAATAATTTCAACTACGTTGAGTTTCTTTGTACCCAAAAAAATTTAGATTTCTTCGTTAACAACTCTGCAGTTGTTCTCTTCAATGAAAATCTTGAGAAGCTTGATGAGTTGAAGTCCAAGGTACTTCTCCTCCACCCCCTTTTATTGTTCTAAGATTTTGATTTGAGAAATTGCAATAGGAATCATAATGCACTGATTAAGTTCATCATTAATTGGTTGAGTTTGAATACATTGTACATATTTTCTATCTCATATCTTGAGCTAGGACCAAGTTAAATGCACTTTCGAATTTCAGTTTCACAAGCCCATTTACAACATGCTCTTATTCAATTCTAGCCTACCTCGTCTATTTTCATATTTAGAAAGCATGCTCCTAGTCCTAGACCATTGTAGAATGGGAGCCATTAGCCAAATCTGTTTGGTAAAATATGAGTGAGAAGAAAGGGTCAAACTCAAAGAGAATAGTGACATACATTCCAACATGTTTTTGAACTTTGGTTCAGATGTACACTAACAATAATTAAGACATCTTAGTTTAATTATTATTGAACTTTTAGCATAATTAACCTTTAATTAAAGTCCATGAGCAGGGACCGAATCTAAAACCTTTATGTCTGCGCTGTTCAATCCAGCATGTTGAGCAACACTCATTGCCAACTTCATTGAAAGTTAAAGCTTTTTTAGACTTGCCTTTTGTGTCCTATGTTTTTTTATATTCTGACAGAGGACTCACCTAACTTTGAATCTTGATACTCAAGGTCGTGTACATCAAAGAAGCTCTGGCACAATTTCTTAGTTATCTAGATTCTGGTTTTGTAGCTTCTATCTAAGCCAATACCACTTTATTATATTAAAAATGATTTATTACATAATATTAGATGTAAATTAAAATATAAGATAAAGATTCCAGATTAGTCATATATTTTTCTCTAAAAGCATGTATAATATATAATTGACTAAATGAGTTATTTATCTTAGTTTTATGATTTTTCAATTTTATATAACTTTAAACATTCCATACAAAAAATGATTCCAATGTTGAGATTACTAAAATAAGTGTTTAACTTAATTTTACAAGTCTTATAATGTTTGAAAAATACCTTATTGTACTTTACCCTTCATATTCCAAATTATTTGTTGTTTTGAGAGTTTATATTGCATTTTATTTTAGTAACAATGTGATTATGATAGAAATTGGTCAAGTTCAAGTGTATGATTAATTTCGTTTAATGATTCTATAATTAACACATTTAGTATTTGAAGTAATCTTAATCAAGTTCAGGTGGATAGGTGCTAAATTTTTATTTTTTAGTGTTTAATTGCTAAAATTTATATAAAAAATATTATAACATTTAAATGGATATAAATTGGATATATCCATATCCATATCCATATCCACTTAAATGGATTGGATCTTGAATCCAAATTGTTTTTAGAAAAATATGGATATAGATTTAAAATTCAATCCATTTAAGTAGATATAGATTGAATATGGATTATGCCCACCCCTACTTCTAAGTGGACCACCAAGCACAAATAACAATGACTCTTGTATTAATCTAAGGTGCATAGCCATATTATACACCATCCATACTAAAACTTTATCGTTCCTACTCTTCCTCCTTTGACAAACCCTTTTCTGTTTCCGGCCGCTCCTCCACTGCCTTTGGAGGCTCTGTACAGACGCACCCACCACCGTCCCAAATGCTGCATGAAGCTCTCCTCCCCAAAATCAAATCCAAAATTGTTTCAGATAGAACATAATAACAAATCAGGTCCAAAAAAGCAATCGTGGAACTAGTAAGGAGTTATACTCACAAATCCAGAAGTAAGGAGTCATACTCACAAATCGAGAATCCAAAATTAATAAAAAGAGGTCATTCAAACCACACAAAATCAAGATTCAACCCAAATCAAAATTGTTAGATAGGGGAATTAAAATTACAAAAATGAAGAAATCGTTGTTTTAAAAAAATACAATTAAAAGATTACAATAAAAACCATTCATTTACCATTCAACACAAAAAAAACCAATTCCTTTCTTAATCACTCCTTGCGTTGTAAGTAGACTCGACATTGTAAGGAGTTTTACAATAGCCTCGATATCGTTGGGCTTTGGTTGTCATACTCTTGTGCAAGTCATGGAACCCATCAAGGAGCGCAACAACCTCGTCCAAATGACTCGTTTCTTTTTTTTTGTCGTCGAAGAGAACGAAGGGTTGTTGACACATTTCCATGAGGCGATTATAGAGGACAACACTTTTAGAGTGGGCCTACTAGAGGAAGCCATTGGGGAATGAGTCGATAATGTGGGCGAAGCATGTTGACTAGAGAAAATGATGAGATCGACGATGTTGAGAAGTGTGTAGGCGTAATATATAAGGAAGAAGACCCAAGGGAGAACGAATTATGTGTGAAATGTATAATGTACTAACAAAACGACAAGATTAATCTAACGATTATTAAATATGATCCACCAAAGATCAATTTTGTTCATGATCCACGTTCATGATCCACGTTAGACATTGTAAAATAAATCACAAACATTTTTAACACTTGAAAAAATTCTCTTAAGACACCAACAAGTTCCTAATCAAAATTTTGATTTATCTTAGTCCTTCAGTTATTTCTTTATTAAAAAATTTATTCTCAAAATGTAGTCTCTTTTTTTGTGCAATTTTTTTAATAAAAAATTAGTCTGAAATTAGATTACTGACTATGAAAAAACTTTTTTTTTTATCAGATTAAGTTCCAATTATTCGTGTTGTATTGGGGATGAATTATTCATCTAATGTAATACGTACTAATTTTTTGGAAGTACGCGATTCACATTGCAACGTTCTTATGGGTATCAGAGATTTGTAAGAAAGGGAACTGTTCCTCAAAAACTAATTCGGTGAATAATCTGAGAAAGTGAGAACACGAGAATCTCCGATTCGCGATGTATCAGTGGAGGAAGTTCGAGTTCTTCGAGGAGAAGTACGGCGCGAAATGCGCGGTTCCCGAGGCCGACGAGGACGAAGGCGTCGTCGCGGCGGAGAGGAAGATCGAGTGCTGCTCGAGTGGTAGGGGCAAAGTCGTCACCGGCTTCGACGACGGCGTCGTTTGCTTTTTCGATCGGGGCCTCAAGTTCAACTACGCTTTCCAGCCTCACTCTTCTTCCGTTCTTTTTCTTCAGCAACTCAAGGTGAAAAAAGAGAGATCGTTTTTGCAGTTTTCTAAATTTCTGTTTTTGACTGTGAAATTTGGTGAAATAATTAGCAGGTTTAGTAGTAGAATTAAGATTGACAAATTTGTTAGGCGTCGTAGTAGTTGGATTGCGCTTTTATTCTGGAATTGATGTTCGATTACGCTTTTTAATTGATGGAATCAGTAGTAGTAGCAGTATTAGTAATAGTTCAACCTCACTCTTCTTTTGTTATTTTTCTTCAGCAGCTTATAAGGTGAGTGAGATCATTGTCAGAATTTTCTAGAGTTCTGTTTTTAATCGTGTCTGATTGATTGCTGGTTGCTTCGGTGTTGGAATTTTCTAGAATCCAATTTTTAATTGTGGAAATTAGTAAAAGAATTACTGGGCTTAGAGGCAAGGTTTTAAATTGCGGTTGTGGTTTCATCGTGATCCATGATGTTGTGGGAAATTGTGGACAAATGTGTTGGCTCAAATTGGTTGCGTACCATTTGTTGAAACCTTGCTTAGTAGTATAGATTTTATTTTTTTAACCTGTGTATTAATGCAAACTGATGTTCATACATTCCGAAGCATGGAATGGAGAAGCAAAAGATTTTGTCATTCGCGTTGAATGTAGGTTTTGTTAATTTGATTCAACTGATAACCAAACACACTCCAAATGTTTTGTTGGTAGTCTAGGATTGTGCTGTTATTCTTAAATTGAATTTAAAAGAGGTTAGGTTTTGTGTGTTGATTAACCAGCAACGCAACTTTCTGGTAACAATTGGGGAGGATCAACAGCTTACTCCCCAGCAATCAGCTTTGTGCCTCAAGGTTTTTGACCTAGACAAGATGCAACCAGAGAGTTCGAGCACAACGAGTCCTGATTGTGTTGGGATATTGCGGATATTCACTAATCAGTTTCCTGAGGCAAAGGTAATGAAAAACACTGTAATGGATGGTTGTTACTCTTCATTTTCTGATGAATGATGTCCATGTGGTTTTAGTAAAACAGGGTAGCTATGTAGTTTTATTATCTCGGTCCTGTATTTTGATGATTTTGGAACTATGGTGTACTGCAGATTACATCGTTTTTGGTTTTAGAAGAAGTGCCGCCTATACTACTCATAGCTATTGGCTTGGACAGTGGTTCTATTTACTGTATTAAAGGAGACATTGCACGGGAGCGTATCACCCGTTTCAAGCTTCAGGTGGAAAACAACCATTCGGACAAAACTCTTTCTGCTGTAACTGGACTTGGGTTTAAGGTGGATGGTCAATCTCTACAGTTATTTGCTGTGACTCCAAGTTCAGTGAGCTTGTTTTCGTTGCATGATCAACCGCCGAGAAGGCAGACCCTAGATCAGATTGGATCTGGTGTGAACAGTGTTGCAATGAGTGATCGCTCTGTATGTTGGTTGTCTTTGTTCATTGTTCTCAAGGAATTTTATAAATTATCATAATTATTTTCTCTGTATATGCTGAATGGTTCTATTTGTTAATATGAATAGGAGTTGATAATTGGTCGACCAGAGGCAGTATATTTTTATGAAGTTGATGGGCGTGGTCCTTGTTGGGCTTTTGAGGGAGAGAAGAAATTGCTTGGATGGTTTCGTGGATACCTTTTGTGTGTTATTGCAGATCAAAGAACAGGAAAACATACTTTCAACATCTATGACCTGAAGAATCGATTAATAGCCCACAGTGCATTGGTTAAAGAAGTTTCTCATATGCTCTATGAATGGGGTAACGTTATACTCATAATGAATGATAAATCAGCTTTATGTATTGGAGAAAAGGATATGGAAAGCAAGTTAGACATGTTATTCAAGAAAAACCTATATACTGTAGCAATTAATCTTGTACAAACTCAGCAAGCAGATGCAGCAGGCACTGCTGAGGTGCTAAGGAAATATGGGGATCACCTATATAGCAAGCAAGACTATGATGAAGCAATGGCTCAGTACATACATACTATTGGTCACCTTGAACCTTCTTATGTTATACAGAAGTTTTTGGATGCTCAAAGGATCTACAACCTCACAAATTACTTAGAGAAGCTACATGAGAAGGGTCTTGCTTCTAAAGATCACACCACACTTCTATTAAACTGTTACACTAAATTGAAAGATGTTGAAAAGTTAAATCTATTTATTAAAA
>PYAF01001739.1:436599-453826 GCA_007407185.1 Glycine tomentella | reverse complement strand
T
This sequence comes from Glycine tomentella, assembly GCA_007407185.1. Taxonomy (NCBI): domain Eukaryota; kingdom Viridiplantae; phylum Streptophyta; class Magnoliopsida; order Fabales; family Fabaceae; genus Glycine; species Glycine tomentella. The sequence continues at coordinate 453,825 of PYAF01001739.1, read as the reverse complement.
TTCTCCTTTTAGCACACACTAGACACTTGTGGGAGTACTGTCTATCAAAAACATTTTTAATCAAGTTCACAAATGAACCAACCCTATGAAACATCAGTAGCATGTATAAGAAGAGCAACAGCATGAAGAAGACAAATTCTTAATTACTTTGAGAGTCAATACAAATATGACATATTGCACGTTTATATTAGCATGAAATTAGTCATATTTAATTATAAGATTTGGATAAGATATGAACCATTTAGGGGATAATTACTCTCAGAGTACTAAAGTTTTTGTCCATGATGATCATCTAAGCTAAAAGTGTCATAATAAACCTTATTACCCCTTGTAAGGCGAGGTAGGAGTTCAAGCCATGGTTTACTTTAGACTAGCCCAGTGAGTTGAGGTAGGATTTGTGTTGAAGTGCATACTCATTGGTATATATTGTAAGTGGATGGGGACATATGTTGTAAACTACAGAAAGGAAAATGCATATTGGATAAGGAAGGAAAAGTGATTGAACTGCCATTAGAAGAGGGGGCTACCAATGACAAAAGGGAAAGGGTTCATTAGAAGTAAGGGAAAACAATGCTTAGTCAAAGAGACTGACTATATAGAAACTATCCGTAGCAAGACATGTAACAAAAGGCTTTTGTGTTGGGAACTACGGTCAAGAAAGACACAGAGAGTAGAATAATCAGTTGATCATAAATATAGATGACCAAATTAAAACACAGTAAATAGAATACCTAGGCTTATGATTAAACAATACCTCACGGTTTAGACTACGCCAGTGATTTTGAACTGTTGCAAGCTAGAAAAACCTGAGTGTTTAACATATCCCATAAAATAATTGGGTACTGATGTAGAAACTGAAACAACTGGGTAGGTCCAAATATCATTGTGAATCAATGTCTTAATGCAGTAAAACAGTTAAAAGAAATGAAAGTCTAGTTACAACATTACAAGAAATGGAAGTCCAATGCTTTCTAGAACTACAATATAAATTAGAAGATACCTGCATTGGTGTCACTGAGATCCAAATCAGCTTGAGACTGCAATAGATGAATTAGGAGTGAGTTGCGATTATCAAGGCATGAAGCTGAATTGTCTGGAGATGCACTGGCAACATATAAAGCAAATAAATGACTATTTGATGGGACCAGTAAGATAGAAAGGACATAGTGTCCGCAGTAATAATGGAGGACAAGCCCTGTTTTGATGTCCTAGAAGACAAAAATCCTTACATCACTCAATGATACAATCATTACTTTTAAAATACTTATGTATAGGATGATTAGACATTTTTTAAGTGAGGAACTTCAAGAGTATATGGACGGTAAAAAGACATAAAGATTAATGAGTGCGAAACATAGTATGTGAACCAACATGAGAAAATGACCAATTAACTAGTAGCCCATTCCTAGTTGAAAAACATGTCTGACCTATCAGTTCTGCAACTTTTTCTTTTGGTAAGAGTTTCACAACTACTATTGTACAAGAAATATATCCAAGTTTTTACTGTTGATGAGTGTGTTGCATAACTATTGAGTGAATTTGTTGTCTATATTTTTTCTTTGAAGAAAACCATATTTTATCATTATATTAAAATTTCACCTTTGGGAATTTGGAATGACATTATAAAGACTAAAAAGATGTCCATTTGAATTGCAAAATTACTTAAATAATTAAGCTTTTCTTCATTGTGCAAATTTTACTGAATTACAAATAACATCATCTACATCCCAAATTTCAAAGGATTCCTTGAGGTCTTATTTGATTGGAATTGGAACTTACCATGAAGTCTTCAATAGTCTCAGCAATAACATATCTGAGGTTCCTTCTATTTATTTTTATCTACTTACCTTTTCCATTAATTTTAGCTGTTAAGAGAACATGAAATAATCATAATGAAATATCTAAAGGAAACTTCAATACTAACCTTCTTTTAGTATCTTTTCCTTCTATAATCACATAGCTTTATTTTAAAATAGCTTGTTTTAATGCTCAACAATCCAAGTGATCATGGATTCATGGTCATATTAAGCACTAGGAAATTGATTTCCACTTTCGACCTGGTACACTTGCTTCGTGTTTGTTATATTCCCATAGATCATCAAAAAAGAATTGAATATAAGTTGAAAGACCTGTGTGGCATTAAGAGAAATGCATCCTAATGATCTTTCTGTTGATGGATACTCAAATATCTATGTTTTTATTTTTAAAATATTTTGTTATTTTCTTAAAAATTCTTATTTTGTAATTTGGAATAACAAAATAATGATTTAAGTCCATTTATATATCAGAGCTGCATAAATGACTGAGTTGTTTTTCTCATGCTACAGGCATTGGCAACCAACGGGGCTTGTGATGTTTTTCTGCCAGGTGACAATGATCCTTATTGGTTGGCCCATATGGGTGAGGGACATTCAGTGCATTTCACTGTGCCCAAGGATTGTCGCATGAAGGGAATGACTTTGTGTGTAGTTTATTCATCAACCCCTGAAAACACAATAACTGAATGTCTTATTAGTGTCTTAATGGTTAATTACACTAAGTGCACCATCCAGATGTACAAGCAAGACACACTAGCTTCCTTTAATGATGAAGATTGGCAGGGCATGATATCACATTTGGGACCTGGAGACATGGTGGAGATTTTTGTGAATTTTGGGCATCGATTGGTGGTCAAGAAAACATCTGTCTATCTTATTTGTGATCAACGAATAATGGATCCTTCTCCTGAGCCAAAGAAAGCGAGAAAGGAGATGCCTTCCTAAGATTAATAAAGAAAATTCTTATTGTGGCATTTGGGATTTTTCTTTTCCTTTCTATTCACTCCCTCACAACAAAAAGGAGTATATTATATAGCTCTGTACTTCCGCGCAGAGAGGAATTGTAGGATTGTTGAAAACAGTTAAGGACAATGTGAAGTTTCCGAGTGAGGAAATTTTGTTTCAATTCAAAGAACTGGAATTCAGGTTGGGAAACAAGAACTTTGTGTAGCCAAGTGTCCCTTGATTAGGTGAGTCACTGCTCATTTTTCAAAACTGACAGTGTAAATAAACATTTTCAGTACAGAGATTTTTAATGGACTTTTTAAATAGTAATTGCATTAAAATGGCACATATAAATCATTTGAATATCATATTTAGTACGTACTAAGTACATAATTAACTAAGTTTTTGTTCATATTGAAGTGATTGACTAGCAAAGGTGATTTTCATCTTCTGGGTTGCAGTAGTTGCCCATTATTTAGTCCATGCAAACACCCATTGATACTTTGCTAGATAGATTGCTTGCACTTTGCAGAGACCTAAGTTGCTGACAGAACTGTAAGCAATAGAAAAACTATTATTTGGTGAAAGCTCTAATTTGAGATATATTGGGGGTAATATAGCTTGACATCTGTTAGTGTAAAACACTACAGCCAATTGCTTAATCTCAAGCGTAATACAATATAAAGTTTGGGATAATAAAAAAAGGAAGCAACTCGTGTTAAGTTTGTTGGATATGGCTCATCTTTCGCAGTCAGATGACAACCCCTCTTGTTGGCGGGGTCAGCAGAAAGCCAACTGGAGGCCCGTAGAGGCTAGGTACTGTTGTGGGCCTCTGATTCTTTGTAATATTTTACTTTTATTAGTAGTTTGGGCTAGGGCCCATGAATAGCTACTGTTAGGGTTTCTTTTAATCCTATTTATAATTCCCTTGTAAACTGAGTGACTTGTAACGAGTGTCGGTGAGGTGATTATAGTACAGACAAGCTGGACGTAGCCTACATTGGGTGAACCAGGGTAAAACACTGTGTCATATCTCTCTTCCCTATTCTCTTTTCTGCTTTTAGATTTGTGTGTGATTGTCGATTTACAACAAAGTTTTTAGTTTCTTTTCATCCTCATCGGTGATAGGCCTGAAAATTTTGCCTTCTCTGAAGTCTGTCAACGTAGTGCTTAGTGCTCACATCTGAACTGAAGGAAGATAGATGATGCTCGGGATAATTGATGAAGACCTGATTAAGGAGCTTCACTTGGTAGAGAATAGATATATTTGAGCTTTTGTTCGGTCTGAATGTTAATATTTTTAGCTTATGTTTGAGTCTTTAGTAATGGGTCTTGATAGTTTATCATTTCAAAGTGGCGAATTTTTTTCTTAATTTATCAATTCAGTCGAATTGTGATGCTATTGTATCATTTCTCACCTCAATCCATTTTCTCAGTTTAGATATTTCTTCATTTTTTAGTTCCATTTCTTTGAGTATTGATGCTGAATTTGTTATTCAATTTGGAGTTTTCATCATTTGTTATCAGAGCCCAATTCAACTTGTAAAAACAAAAAAGGGATCAAGTTATTTCAAAAGTAACTTTTTTTTAAGTTACTTCTCATTCTCATGTTCCCAATTTATTTTCTTGAAATCAAAAGGGCCTTGATTGCGTGGAGTAGAGTCTTGCTTCGGTGATTCTTGGATTGGATAGTAAGAAGGATATGTTTCACAGCAAAGGATGTCCATTTTGTGCGAGTCATAAAAAGTTTGCAAAACAAATAAATAATTAATTCAACAATAATGAATATTTAAATTCAATAATAGTTAAATTCACATATCAATATAAAACAAAACAATCAAATTTAAAAATAATAATGAATTAAACAAAATAAATATTTAAATTCAACAATCATTTTAACACTTAAAAATCAATATAATTTAAACGTTAGAAATCTAAATTAACAAGAAATATAAAATAAAAGCATTATTTTTTTAAAAAAATTACTGACAAATATACATGTAAAACCTCACAATTTAATTTTCATATAATTATTTATTAATAAATTTTTTTCATCATTTTATTAATATACCTCTTCTTTGTTTGTACTGTACTAAACAATTGTTTCTCTGTAATTGTTATAACATTAATGGCAACAAAATTTTTAAAGCAGGAGTACAGGACAAATCTTAAATACTAATACTAAATACTAAATGTATCTTTATACTTAACACCCATGAGAACCTTTCTATGAATGAACTCTCAACATTTTATTAACCAAAGTGTCTTGTACACAAACTTTGTAGTCATTCAAACTTATTTTAGTGTTGTGCTTACTTCTTGACTAATAATTTTTTTAATATACTTTTAAACTTACGTAATATTAATTTTAAAATTAACTCATGCAATATACTCGTAGTTTTTACTCTAATGGTGACCGTAGCATAATGTTGGATTAGTGCAGATAAATGATCCACAACCTAAAGGTGAGGTTCTGTTGTAATAGAGTTTATTATCTATAGGAAAGCTTAAATTTTCTTACATTCAGTAACAAATGCAATAACGGTTTACATTTTCAAGACTAAAAAATGGTAGTTTATTCAATAAATTCGGACCCAGGAAGAGCAACCTCACACCAAGCTTTACCCCATTTTTAACTTTTACCTTTTTGATCATTAAGGAATAGGCTAAGCTTTTAGATAATCTTAAAAAAATACTTTTAATACACTTAATTAAACACAGTCTTTCTAATTGTTTGAAATTTTTAAAAAATGACAAAATTTGGTGGATTTTACATCATATTACTCTCCCTCTTGATTTTGCAGTTTTTAATAATTTTAACTAATTAAAAAGAGAGTATTTGAAGAATTAGGCTAAAGATTGTGTTTTTATCATTCTTCTACTTATAATTTAAAAATATTAAATGCATCAAGAAAATTACACATACTATTTTTTTTCTGCCGTCCAAGAGGTGTGAGAAGATCGGGACCATTACTGCTGCATTCTCCATCATTCATTGCCAATCAAGCACATGTTTTAAGTCTTTTGTGTTATACAATTTGACTCACTCTTCTAGCTCCAAGGCCACTCTAGAACCAAAAGGAAAATGGGAAAAACAACTGAGTCTGACTTTGATTATGTATTGAGTCGACGCAAAGCATTTGATGAAACAAAAGCAGGTGTGAAAGGGCATGTTGATGCAGGTGTTAAGAATGTTCCTAGCTTATTCCATCACCCAACCTGAGAAGTTTGAGAAGGCCTCAAACTTAGGCAACACAAGCCATGTTATTCCAATCATAGACATTGCAGATATTGACAAAGATCCAAGTAAACACCAAGGACTAGTTGACATGATCAAGGAAGCATCTGAAACATGGGGTTTCTTTCATGCGATCAATCATGACATCCCTTTGAGTGTTCTTGAGAGGATGAAAAATGGGGTCAAAAGGTATCATGAGATGGATACTGAAGCATATAATGAAACTTGGGATTTTGCTGCTTGAGTTGTTTTCAGAAGCTTTGGGTCTGAGTCCAAACTATCTTAAAGATATGGAATGTGCTGAGAGGATATTTTCTATTTTCTATTATTATCCTTCATGTCCTGAACCTGAATTGACTATGGGAACTACCATCTGACAATGATTTTTTCACAGTGCTTCTTCAGGACCATATTGGTGGTCTCCAAGTAAGATTTCATTACAAGTGGATTGATATAAACCCTGTACCTGGTGCTTTGGTAGTTAATATTGGCGATCTTTTGCAGGCAAGTCTTCTTTTATTCTCCTGTTATGTGTTCATTTCCTACATCTATTTCTAATCTATCATGGTTACTAGTTACATCTATGGCTTAATTTTCTAAGGGAAGTTGGGAAAAGATTTACGTTAACTTAAACAAATGATCATGACATGTCACTTATGATGAAGTAATAAGAATATGTGCTGCACAATGTATTATAAGTCAATGCTACTAAAATAGGACAATCAAAAGAGTACTACTGAACAAATGGGTCTTGCATGAATTTCAACCAACAGCAATAGAGAATATGTTTGGAAAGAGTATGTAGGAGTGTGTTGAAAAGAGTGTATCAGTGAGTATCCTAACCATGCGGTTTGAAATGACATTGGGTATCCCATCCTTCTTTTTTGAGATGTATGTCTTTTTGAGCCTTATAATGTTCCTTAGTATATGAATAAATGAACTGCTTCTACATAATCTACATCCCTCAAACCCTCAATGATCTAACAACTAAACAAACAATAGCAAGATTTCCTCATTTAGTTGAAGGAATGAGTAGTTTGCATTTTTCCATTTTCTTGTTACAATTGAATGATAGAGTCAGAACCACTCTAATTATTGTTATTGTTCCCCCCTTGCAAGACGTGAATTAGTTGTTTTTATCTCTTTTTTATTTTTTTTAACTGTACGAACCGAACTCAGATACAAGGAGTTTACAACAATTCACGCACACTGCTTAACGAACTAAGCTAAACTTTTTGGTTATTGATTGTTTTTATATGTTGTTATTTGAATGAGCATTATTAACTATTAGATGTAATCACGTAGCTAATTGTTAGTCTTGTTTGAATTATGTAGTTTATAACAAACGATAGGATTCAAGTGTGTTGAACACAGAGTGCTTGCAAATCATGTTGGTCCAATACTATCTGCTGCATGTTTTTTCTGCCCAAGGGCCAAGGCATCCTTAAAGCTTCGTGGACCTATAAAAGAAATATTATCAGAAGACAATCCTCCCAAATACAGGGAAACTACATTTGCTAACTATGAAGCACACTTCATAGCTAAAGGACTGGATGGTACTAGTGCTCTTACACATTTCAGGATTTTGCACTAGAATACGTTGAAAAAATAAAACACATACGTACACAAAATAAAAAAGATTGGCATAAATAAATGTAATTGAATATTTACGATGGAAATGATGCATGAGTTTATGACAAGGCAGGGTATGAGGATAAGCTGAGTTCAAAAGTCCAAAACGTAGCCTTTTACATCATTGCAATGTAGTCCTTTAAACTTAAAAAATTATGCAAGTTGTGTTTGCCAACGCAAATGGAAAAAGTTAAATTTCCAAGACAGTTTTGATAATTTTCAATAGCTTTTATAGGAAGTTACTTGTTCCTTTTACTCAACTTTTATTTTCCTTTTATGTTGTTATGAAATGATCCTCCTAATTATAGATCTCAATGAACTAATAAAATACTTTCACTACCAAAATGAAAACAGGTTGGTGACAAAAAATAAGAATTCAAAGAGTGGCTAATATTTTTATTTAAATTAGGAAAATATTAAATAACCCAGAATATATTACTTTACAAGTGAAATCGTATTGTGAGTTCTAACTATTCAGAAAGAATAATTGGAATTTAATCCTAGTACACCCTGAATGCATCTTCTCAAAGACGGCTATAGTAAATTAAAATTCAAATAACTATACCACTATTACTTTTTTACATAAAAAAAGTGACAGCATTTGCAACGGAGCAATATTATTTAGGGTTAATTTACTGTGTTTTTTTATTCTTAAACTTTTTCATTTTTTTTAGTTCATAGTCTAAAAATATTTCAAAAGTCTTAACTTTTTTCTGATACTATTTTTAATATTTTTGTTAACATTAAATGATGATGTAACGATTAGTAACTATTACGTCATCAAAGAGTTTAATGAAATAATTGTGTGTAATTTTTTAGATAAAATTATATTTTTTTCATTTTTCATTTATTTAAAACAGTTAACTTTGGCTTACCAAAATTTAAGTTTTAGGGACTAAAAATATTAATCCAAACACATTTGATATAAAAAAATTAATCCTATTATTTTTATTTAATTGACGCATTTTGTGAGGATTGAAAAGAGAAATATAAAGAAAAAATATAAAATAAGATGGATGTTATGAGCAACCCCCACTGTTGTCCTATTTTGGATCTCAAGTTTGATTTCTCCGATCCATGCAGCTGCAAGTTTTCTTGTCTTACACAATTGAGTTGTCCTTGTCTTTATGTGGTCTTGTTTAAAAAAAAGAGATGCAATTATGCAAACCAACACGACAACTGTAGTTGTTGGTGAAAATTGGAGGGCTTAGATCTCAAATATATGTCTTAAATTTGATTTTATGCTGGTAATTATATTATTAGTATAAAATATTCATCAATTTTATTAATATTTAATTTTCGTTTTAAAATTTTATTGGATATTTTTAGTAGGATTTTCTTTTTTTAATTATGTATTTTTTATTTATAATTCTCAAATTTAAAATCTTAAAAAAAATAAATTCAATTTATTCAGACAAATGGCTTGTTGGTATTTAAGATCTGATTATGAACTGATTCAATTTGCAGATGGTGTGAATGAGTGTAAAAGGCAACTACAAAACAACCAGAAACTTCTATATTATTAATTAATCCAAAATAATTATAGATATATCAAAATATCAAATTATGTGTAGTGTAAAAGAGGTGGGAGAAGATTGAGAGTTGGGACCATTTTTGCTTCATCATCCTCCATCATTCACCAACACATGTTTAAGTCTTAGCTGCTACTTAATTATTCTTTGGCTCTTACACTCACTACTCTTCTAGCTCCAAGACCACACTAGAACCAAAAGGAACATGGGAACAACATCTGATCCTAACTTTGATTATGTTTTGAATCAACGCAAATTATTTGATGAAACAAAAGCAGGTGTGAAAGGGCTTGTTGATGCAGGTGTTCAGAATGTTCCTAGCTATTTCCATCACCAACCTGAGAAGTTTGAGAAGGCTTCAAATATAGGCAACACAAGCCATGTTATTCCAATCATAGACCTTGCAAATATTAACAAAGATCCAAGTAATCGCCGAGGGCTTGTTGATATTGTGAAGAAAACATCTGAAACATGGGGTTTCTTTCAGGTGGTCAATCATGACATCCCTTTGAGTATTCTAGAGGAGATGAAAAATGGTGTCAAAAGGTTTCATGAGATGGATACTGAAGCCAAGAAACAATTATATTCAAGAGATAGATCGAAATCCTTTCTGTATAATAGCAATTTTGATCTATATGGCTCACAGCCAGCAATCAATTGGAGGGATTCTTTTAGGTGTTTGTTGTATCCTGATGCCCCCAAACCAGAAGAAATTCCTGTAGTTTGCAGGTATGTATGTCTATCAATTAGGTGTTCCTTCAAATAGGTTTCTTTCAACATGTTGTAGCTTGATTAATTGATAACTATGCCCCTTATGGTAAGAGGTTTGATCTTCAAGTTTGTATGTATAGTAGAGTATCTGCTAGATTGAGAAATTAGTACTATTAAATAGATTTTAGTACCTTGGGAAATTAGTATAAAATATGAGAAAAAAATTATGCAGTGATAGTGTATAATAGTTTTACATTTTCATCCAATCATAATCTATCATTTATGGTAAATTTGTTGACTTTTATGGTGACTACCTTAAAAAGTAATACACTAATACTAATAGTGATTTGTATTTGGATGACAATCTAAAACAACTTTACAAAAGATAGATTTTCATTCAGATTAAAGTACACAAATTTAGAGGCTTAAATTTATATATTTGTCAATCAAAGGTTGTATTAATCTGCGACTTGTGTTCATTTTAACATAATATAACATGTTAAAAGATGAAGTTTGAAAAATTTAACTACTATAGAAGCTAACTGACACAAATTGAAAAGGTCTAAAATTGAATTTCAATCCTTCTGATTGATTGCATACTCTCGCAGAGATATACTGCTGGAATACAGGAAGCACATAATGAAACTTGGGATTTTACTGCTTGAGTTGTTTTCAGAAGCTTTGGGTCTGAGTCCAAACTATCTGAAAGATATAGGATGTGCTGAGGGGCTATTTGCTCTTTGCCATTATTATCCTTCATGTCCTGAACCAGATTTGACTATGGGAACCACCATGCATTCAGACAATGATTTCTTCACAGTGCTTCTCCAGGATCATATTGGTGGCCTCCAAGTAAGATATGAAGACAAGTGGATTGATATACCCCCTGTACCTGGCGCTTTCGTAATTAATATTGGCGATCTTTTGCAGGCAAGTTTTCAGTTATTTGTTTATTTCCTGCAACTTTTATTAATGTATGATGGATACTAGTTACATCTATGGCTTCATTTTCTAAGGGAAGTTGGGAAAAGATAAAAGTTAACTTAAACAATTGATCATGGCACGACATTTACGAGGAAGTAATAAGAATCTGTCCTGTATAATGTATTATAAGCTAATGCTACTAAAATAGGACAATCACACGAGTGCTACAGAACAAATGGGACTTTACATGAATTTCAACCAATAATACAAAATATCAGAGAGTATGTTGCTAGCATTTCTTGTAAGGACAAGCCATGCCATTTGAAATTATATTGTGTATCCAATCTTCCATCTTGCTTCACTGCTTGAGATGCTATATTGCTATGTATTTCTGTGCCTTATAAGTTTCCTTACTGTATGAGCAAATTCACCACTTCTACATAACCTACATCCCTCAAACCCTCAATGATCTCACCGCTAAACAAACAATCGTATATGCATATTTCCCCATTTTGTGGAAGGAATGCAAGCTACAAAATAGCTTTCATTTTGCCATTTTATTGTTATAATTGAATGATAGAGTCAGAACCACTCATTTGACCCATGTTTTGTTCCCACCTAGTGAGACACGACTTATTGTTTTTATCTATTGTTATTTGAATGAGCGTTATTACTTATTAGATGTAACCATGTAGCTAATTTGTTCGTCTGTTCGAATTATAGTTTATAACAAACGATAGATTGAAGAGTGCTGAACACAGAGTGCTTGCAAATCATGTTGGTCCAAGAATATCTGTTGCATGCTTTTTCAGTCCAAGTGCCAAGGCATCCTTAAAGCTTTGTGGACCTATAAAGGAACTATTATCAGAAGAAAATCCTCCCAAATTCAGGAACACTACATTTGGCGACTATGAAGCCTACTATTTTGCAAAAGGACTGGATGGTACTAGTGCCCTTACACATTACAGGATTTGATCTAGGAAATGTAAAAAAGGAAAAACTATGATGGACATGGTACATGACTTCTTTTTTTATCGGTAGAAATTGAACACGGTGTCAAGGGGATTTATAACACTCACACACCGTGTTTAACCAACTCAACTAGACTTCCTTGGTAAATGATACATGACTTTATGAAAAGGCAGGATAATTAAGTTGTGTATATATGTATGACATCATTGCAATATAGTCCTTTAAACTTCCAAAATTATGTACATTTACGTGAAATAAATGAGAAATTTTCAAAATTAAATAGACCTCTCCCTCTTCTCTTGGGTTACTGTAAATTTTTGATTGCTAGTTATATTTGTCCCAATTATTTCATGACGAGTCAGTTATATCTTGGGGGACTTTGCATTACACTGGTATCTCCTTGATGGTGCAACGTGAATTCACACATCTCAGACTAATTTTATTTGTGATTAATTGAGTTTTACGAGTCAGAAAACATCCTGTTTGTGATCATTTAAGTTCATGGGCTCACGAGGGTCGTGATTCTTGTACTATCTATACCAATAGATATTTATCTAAGAGTGATTTTGTGGAAGCAAGAATTGGTTATCAATCATCATGCTTTGCTTGGAAGAGTTTGTTTGTTAAGAAAACTATCCCAAAGGAAACATGATAAAGCATCAGATAGGAAGTCAATTAGAATCTAGAAATCTCATTGTTTGCCACTCCAACTAGGATCTAGGGTGGGAGCTCATGTAGTCTCCCAATATGCAATCTGGTTTGTGTGGATCAAAAGAGAGACAATTAAATCATTTTATGAAATTTGGAATATTTCTATGCAATTCTGTCAGTGTTACCCATTTTTCAGCTCAATCAGACCACTCATCAATCATAGTTCCGAGAGTTCAGATGGAATATGATGCCAACTAACCCCCTCCCGTAACTAATAATAAACTAAAGTAATATATAAGAGTAGGAGTGTTCATGGGTACGGGTCACCTGCGAATCTGAATTGACACAAACTAATCTGGACAATTTGGGTTGGATCATTTATGTATTTGGGTCAAAACCAAATCGAACCGATCAAAACAGTTCATATACGGGTTAATCACGGGTTAGATTTATAAATTCGATCAAAAACCGAACTGAACCGATAAATTTTTTTGAAGTTGTTTGGTTGGGTTTTAAATACTGTTAATATTAGATTTCAAGTGTTGGAACTGCAAATCTTTATAATATTAACGAATCATATTTTGTTCATTTGTTTCAGCAAATCTATTGTAACAAATATGGTTACATCAAAGTCTATTGCAAGAAATTAGTTTGTAGAAAACAATTGTGATTCATACAATTATAGTAAATCTCATTAAAGAATATTTTGTTTTAATTTGTATTAGTCTATTTTAGAATATTATGTTAATAGTATTAAATGAATCAATTTTACTACTTTCAAACATTTGATAATATTATGTTAATGTAAATAGTCATTTTCATCTCTCAATGTGTAGATCACTGACAAATTCGTCATCGAAAGATGAAATTTCAAATTTTAGTCTCCGAAAGTGAAAAAGTGCAACAAATTCATTCATATGTTACAGTTGATGAAATAGCCTACATGGAACAGAGGGACGAAAATGTCACAAAAATGATTACCAACATAGCTGCTGAATAGATTGGACCAAAATGTTAGTAAGTTTTCATTGGACCAAAATGTCAGTAAGTTTTCATTGGACAAAAATATTCTATGATACTATTATGTTCCAACAATATGTCAATGATCTGAGAAGACAAACAAATAGTTGTAGAAAATTTGCAATGCATATAAATGGATATACTAAAATTTGAATTTTCATCTCTCAGAACAAATTTGTCAACACTCTACACAGGGGCGAAAATAACTATTTACCCTATATTGCATTTTACCCTTAAATGAAACGATATTTGGAATCTGACAAATTTGTCCAATGGAAACTTAATGACATTTTGGTCAAATGGAAATTTACTAACATTTTGGTCCAATCTATTATGCAACCATGTTGACAATCATTTTTATAATATTTTCATCCCTCTATGCCACTTAGGCTTTTTTAACTAATCGGTAACAGACGGAAGTTAACGGATGAATAGATTTGTCACACTTTTTTCACTTTCGAGAACTAAAATTTGAATTTTTATCTTTTAGGAACGAATTTGTCAGGTCTCTACACATTCAGGGACGAAAATGACTATTTACCCTATTGTGTTAATTATATTGGATGAATCATGATATAAAATAGTAGTTCTAAGAAGAAAGAAAAAAAGATCAAATTTAAATGGGTAATCCGTTAGTCCGAACCGAACCAAATTGTTCATGAACAAGTTGGGTTGAGTTGGGTTTCAAAAAAAAATTTGAAACTCGAATTGAACCAAACCGATCAAATCTGATTGGTTAGGTACTAAATTTGACCAAAATCGATCTGAATCAATCCACAAACATCCCTATATAAGAGTATATATGCTAACAAATTCCTATATTATACATAGATTGTACCGAGAGATTAAATTATATTAGTATAATTTAAATAATTATTATATTATTTTATAAATTAATATAAAATGTGATTTTTATTTATCAAACGATTGATTTATATCTCTATATTATCAAGATTGTATTTGTCAAATTTTGCAAAATTGAACAACAATAAGAAAATAATTAAATGATCTAGTATGAATGAGATAACAAATTTTTTGGATTAATATAAAATTTTGTATATATAATTTATGAGAAAGAAACTCTTAATCCGACGGTGAATTTTAAGGAAATATTATCTAATTGAAAGTTATCAAATAATGTAACAATTGGTCAAAGTTATACCAATATAATTTGATCCCTCTTTTTCTTCTCTCACTCTATACAGGAATGATAGGTGATACCGTTATATGATATGATAGGAAAAAAAAAATAAGAGTTTTCAAATATCATTGTTCTTGTATATAACCAAATTACCTTATCCAATTTTCTGTCATGTTTTTTATCAGTCAGGGCAATCCCAATATTTTTCTTGTATATAATAAGGATTTTACTTTCTAAAAAAATACTATTTCCATTGTAATACAAGATGAGTTAGCTATTTTGTCTGATACAAGATGAATTAGCTATTTTGTCTGCTCATGTGACATTGTATATGCAAATCAATTATAAGATGACTCAACTATTTTGTCTAATTATCAACATTTCACAATCCAAGAGATGGGGTGACTATTGGGACAGTTTCTGTTGCAGCTTGCACTAACAATGCTCCATCACACATTAACTATTAGAGCAGTAGAATATCCAAAAGGATATCTTAGAGCAATCTAAACACTTGTCTTTTTCTCTATCTTCCTTGGATCTTCTATTCATACTTCTAATTCCAAGACAACTACAAATAGAAGAAAAATGGAAGTGACAGCTAAGCCAGAATATGATTTTATATTGAGTGAACGCAAAGCATTTGATGAAACAAAAGCTGGTGTGAAAGGGCTTGTTGATGCAGATGCTAAGAAGGTCCCTATCTTATTACATCACCAATCTGACAAATTTGAGAAAAAGGCCTCAAATTTAGGCGACACGTGCAATGCTAATTATTCCAGTTATAGACCTTGCAGATATATATATATATATATATATATATATATATATAGACAAAGATCCAAGAAAAAGGCCAAGGGCTTTCTGACATAGTCAAGGAAGCATCTGAAACATGGGGTTTCTTTCAGGTGGTCAATCATGAGATCCCTTCAAGTTTTCTTGTGAAGATGAAAAATGGGGTCAAAAGATTTCATTAGATGGCATGGATACTGATACCAAAAAGGAAATCTACACAATAGATAACTTAAAATTGTTTCAGTATATATAATAGCAAATAGCAATTTTGATCTGTACAATTCACGGCCAGCACTCAAATGGAGGGATACTTTTAGGTGTTGATTGTATCCTAATATCCCCAAAGCAGAAGAAATTCATGTACTGTGCATGTATGCATGTGTGTCAAGTATGTGTTACTTCGGATAGGTTATATTCATGTCAATGTACACAAATTTGGAGGCTTATAAATTTGTTAATGAATGATTATGTGAACCCGTGACTTGTAGTCATTTTTACATAAAATCTACAAAGGATGTGGCAAATGAGTAAGATTGAATTTGTGCCTCCATGTAGTCCAAGAGTTACAAAATTTATCCCTTTTAATTCTTATAACATTTCTTTTTTAATCTTCATATGTATCATTTTTAATCCTTTTTAGCCCTCATCATAGAAACTAAAAGGAATTAAAATACGAGAGAAAAAATTATGTACTAACAATGTAAAAAGTTTTACACAGCCATATAATTATAATCCACTATGTGTGATAAGTTTATTGATTTTTAAAATAATTATCTTAAAATAATTCAAACACTGTGATTGAATGACAATGCAAGAGCGTAGACATTAAACTCTTAAAACAATGTGTAAAGACTAAAAGAGATGAAAAATTATATGTATGGACTAAAAAAAGGGTATTTTTAAGTTGAGGAACTTAAAGGACAAAAAACCGTAACTATATATAGGGATGAAATGAGTTACTAAACCTTTTTTTTTATTAACTTCTATATTAAAAAAAAGAAGAAAATTTATAAATTTCTTATTATCTGTACATGTGTTAAAATCAAAGTATGAAGCATTAAGCTACTAGTGCTAACTGAGTTCAAAAAATGAATTTCCAGACTTCTGATTGATTACATATTCTTGCAGAGATATACTGCTGGAGTACAGGAAACACATAATGAAACTGGGGATTTTACTGTTTGAGTTGTTATCAGAAGCTCTAGACCCGAATCCAAACTAAGAGATATGGAATGTGCTGAGGGTCTTTTTGCTCTTTGCCTTCATGTCCTGAACCAGAATTGACTATGGGAACCACTATGCATTCTGACAATGATTTCTCACAGTGCTTCTTGAGGACCATATTGGTGGCCTCCAAGTAAGGTTTCATGACAATTGGATTGATATAAACCCTGTACCTGGTGCTTTGGTAGCTAATATTGGCGATCTTTTGCAGGAAAGTTTTCTGTTTTCTTTTGTTATGTGTCTGTTTCATGCAAATTTTATTAATTTATGATAGATACTAGCTTCATTTGCTGGGAAGATGAAAAGAAAAAAAATTAACTTACACAAACTATCATGGCATGAGACATAACATAAGGAATTAAAATATGTCCTGCACAATGTACAACATCTACAAGCCAATTAATGGAACCTAAAATGGCCTACTGGGTATCTGTAACACCCCAATCCGCTTATCAGGGTCATTACTGTAACACCCCGTGTGCACCCGGTGCGTTATCCTTAAAGTATCATGAGCGCGCTATCAGCGTTATCTGAACGCATTGCGGAAGCGATAGAATCGTTTCTCTTGATATCATTATGCATGAAATATAAACCCAACACATAAAACATCAACCTAAGCCACTACTG
>PYAF01001739.1:346895-424224 GCA_007407185.1 Glycine tomentella | reverse complement strand
CCTGAGAGAGATCATCTCACACAGGAGGCACTCAATCCCTCAGGACTTTCCACTGCCTGGGAGAGATCATCTCACAACGGAGGCACTCAATCCCCCAGGACTTCCCATCAGCTGCCTGAGAGAGATCATCTCACACAGGAGGCACTCATCCCTCAGGACTTCCAAGTCACATGCCCGAGAGAGATCATCTCACAACGGAAGCATTCAATCCCTCGGGACTTCCAGTCCACTGCCTGAGAGAGATCATCCCAGCCCGGGGCACTCATCTCTCAGGACTTAACAGCACTGGCCTGGGAAAACCCTCCAGGCTTATCAATATCTCTGCCTAAGGAGGAACATCCTTACAGGGCAATCCAACCTTAGGACTTAAGGCGGAGAGCAGTGGCACCTCCCAAGGAATCTCAACTATTCCAGGGAGTCCTCAAACTCTTCCTCTGGCTAGGGAACCTCAACTAGCCCGATACTAGTCCAGTATCCTATAGATTCCATCACCTGCAATCTCAGGTGCATCATCACCCTCACACTATCTCAGTGTCTATCCTAGGGTTCATCATACATTCACATTTCTGGCACTGTCTGATTATCACTCCAAGTACCGTTCATCTAGCCTTTCAGACTTCAAACACACATAATCGTCAAGATAGGCCATTTAGGCCTTTCATCCCATAGCATGCCCATAAACAAAAACAAACAAGCATGGCATGCATCAATCACCCACTTGGGTGGTAAACAAGAGAAAGGGACTAATTCCCAGAGCGATGAGCTTACCTGGCAAGCTTTGCCTCACAGCTCTGCACTTTGAATGCTGGTCTGCTCCTCTGACATCTCATGTCAAGCCCTATCAAGGCATACATACGCATATCACAGACCATTCAAGCACATCAACAAACATAAGCTCATCAGACAGTCCTCAACTGCCTCAGAGAAAGGAACCTCAGTCCTTTCTATCAACCCAGGTCATCTACCTAAGGTTCATCAGGCTCCTCTATCACAGGCCTGTCCATACACCCTCAGTGGTCTATCTCAGATCAACCATGGCCTCAGAGTCATCCCAGACTCACAGGTAGCCATTCACAAGGAGCTTAGAGTTCAGACAACCCAAAACCTCAGGGTTTCCACAGGGCTTGGACGGTCTATCTCACAACACACCGTCCCCATGGCCTTACAGGAACCACAAGCCCATCAGTTTGGCTCTTGCATGTCTCAAATCAAGTGACTCAGTCCAAGTCACACATGCATAACCTAGAGCCAAAACCAACATTCACCAAATCACAAACTGAAAGCTAATCCTTCCTCCTCACATGATTCTAAACACATCTCTCAACTGGACCCAGAGCTAATTGTAGCTCTATCACAGATGGGTCACTACTCATCAAAACCCCCCAAAATCCAAAATCAATCGGAGAAACTCGAGTTTCTTACCTCAGAACTGATGAGGAAGGCTTCTAGGCTGCTCTCCCTAGCCTTGGCACAGCTAAAACACAGCTGTTCCTTGCCCAAGCTCGAGTTCTCTCCACTTCTATGAAGGTTCCTCAAGACATGGAGGTTTTGGTGAAAAGGAGGAAGGATTCTCGCTCTCACTCGGTTTATAGGTGATATAAAGGGCTTAGAAAGTGTTTGGGGTCTCAAGGCAGGGTTTTGGGAGCTTGGGAAACTCTCCCATGGAGGTTTGGGGCGCTGGGGAAGAAGAAGAAGGTTTTTCTTCTCCCCAAAACACGATCTCCCTAGTATACTGGTCTGCACCAACCTTCCCGCGCGATCCGCGCGGGACGCCGCACGATCCGCGCCAGCTGCAGAACTGTGGCGCCATCAGCGCCGCCCTGGCGCTACTAGCGTGAACCTGCCGAGCCTATGGCGCGATCCGCGCCAACCCCGCGCGATCCGCGCCACACTCCAAACCCAATTGGCGCCCCCAGCGCCAACTCTGGTGCTCCAAGCATGGACCTCCAGCGGATCTCGCGCTACCAAAGCGGCCTTGGCGCCCCTGGCGCCACATTCCAGAGAGTCTGGCGCCATCCGCGCCACACCCTCAACAGGGTTTTCTCATCAGGACTTCTGGCGCTATCCGCGCGGCATCCCACGTCGTCCGTGCCAGAAGTCAGGGTCTTACAGACAACACAATGACAACACCATGTGAAATTATAACACCTCAGTGAAATTAACGATACCGTGTGCCATATATTGCCATGGCTCTATCACAAACACAAATATAAATAACATAGAAAACCATTAACACAACCACACACTTTCGTACAACGACCTCCACAATCAAAAATTTCATCTCAGGACTATGGCATTCTTAGGAGAAACAAGCAGTCAAACCATTTCTAACTCCAAATTAGCATTTCTTTTTCCAAATGGATCAATCAACCACAACCAAACTGGTGTTTCTTTCCAATGTCCCAATCCAATACCAATGCGCTTTCCTAATGAGTGTTCTTTTCAGTCACTCAAAACTAGAATACATAACACCCTTCTCCTAACGAATAACCAATGTCTAAATGAAATCTACTACCGAAAGCCTTCCCTAGATGAAACTCAACAATATTTCTTTCATTCTCTGCAACTCAGAAATGATGACGATGTTTGCACAATGTTAATGTGCAGCGACCAATACTCGTGTGTTGGTCCTATAGAATTATTGTGTACCATCAGCAGAACTCCCGATGGTATACTCAACCTACTTCAATCCACCATGGTCCGTACACATGATGCAGTCTTATATTACAACGGCAAATGGAACAGACCACGACAATCAAATTTTGTGGGTTATTCCTTCACTAGAACAAATCCAATCAAATTTGAAATTCCTTCAGGATGCAACATTCAAGCACTCAAAGATCTTGTCAAGCAAGTTGCTCCTATAGGGGTCCCCCCTAATGGAATTCACGACTAACAAGTGGTAAGAAAATTGTTTTTTCGAAAGCCATCCCATGCAAAATATTCACACACCACAATTGAATATCACATAGTAGAGTTGATGACCGATGAAGACGTGTTAAAGATATTAACAGAATCCAACTATTGGAAACGTTTTTGTTCAATCGAAATTTTAGCTATTTTTAACAAAGCAACTACCCAACAAGCCCTGATAACAGATGCAGATGTTGCCCGTGATGCTCACTACAATGATTGAAACGGAACAACAACACATCTTTGCTAAACGGAACAACAACACCCTTTTCAGTCACTCAAAACTGGTGTTTCTTTCCAATGTTATTTTCATTTTATTAATTGTTGTTGTTTTCCTATTCCTGTCTCTGTCTCATGTGATGCAAACTTGTTGAACGTGTTTCCTTATTATTATTATATGCAACAATCCCAATTTCTTATCATTAATGTTTACTACTCATTTATGTTGTTAAATTTATCTAAATAAGCTCAATTTTATTAAAAAAAATAAGCGCAACAACTCGACGAATCCTAAAAAGCCCAAAAATCAGAAATCTCAGACCATACGGATTAGGTAATCTGTATGACTCTTACGGATTGGTCAATCCGTATGGATTGCACGGATCAACTAATCCGTATGGTCGATACGGATTAGGTAATCCGTATGGTTGATACGGATTGGCTAATCCGTATGAATCATACGGATTACCTAATTCGTATCGACCATACGGATTACCTAATCCGTATCGACCATACGGATTAGTTGATCTGTTCAATCCATACGGATTTCCGAATCCGCACAACTAAAAAACGCCATCGTTTACCTCGGCACTGCGACGACGCTCCCCGGCCTTCGACAGCCACACCACCTCCGATGACATGGACGAAAACGCACCAAGATCACCAACCGAAATGCTAACAATAGCTCAGCCGATCCAAATGAGTAACAAAAATGAAACGGAATGCGCGTTAGAAACTCACATAACAGTAATATATCACAACTGGTCTTAGGGGTATTTTTGGCATTTTTTAAAAAATTATGGTGTAGTAGAAATAATATGTGGTGTATGAAGAAGCACTCTAAATAGGCTATACCAACTCGGCCACAAAAATGTGGGCCAAATGTGGGTCAGGGTCGGACCAGCAACCCACCAATAAAAAAAATAATAAAATATTTAATAGGTAATTAAATGAGTGATTAGAGTGAGAGTGATTAAGAAGAAATGAGTGATTTTGAATTCTCTATCCCTAATACATTTCTATTTGGAACCTAATAATGAGTTATACTACATGTACAAATATGCTTTGATTGCTTATGCTTCTATTAGACATGTATTTTATATTAAAAATCATTGTTATAGGATTAAGTTAGTACGTTATTAATTTTTAGTATAAATAATTACATTTGAATTTTTTTATAATTTTTTTACCTTTTTTGAAAAAAATATTTTTTTAAGTGGGCTGATCCACTAATCTACTTTAAAGTGAGACAGACTATTTTCAGTTCACTTTACAAAAATGAACCAGCCCGAGTCGATCCATTATTTTTTGTGGGTTGGGTCAGCCCAGTCCATTTTTGGATGGACTGACCCACTTTACCATCCTTATGTATGATAACAAATTAAACTGGATCTACAGTTTGTCAATATGAAAAATGGATGGATGGAGTATTTCTTTTTCATATTATTAGTATAAAATATTCATCAATTTTAATGATTATTTTTTATTAGAGAAATTGGTCGTGCAGGTTTAGATGAACTTTTTTCTTCCAATATGTTTTTTTCATGAAAAAAAAATTGAAATTCGATATATTATTCAAAATGAAAAAGTCCAATATCACTCACAAAAAGTCATTGTTGATAGAAGATGGATGAAATATATTATTTTATTAATAGCATTTCTCACTTATTTATATTTTGGCGAGATAATATTTTGATTTGTGATTTTTTTTTTTTTTTTACAACATGATCCTTGTAACTAAGATGAAAAATCAAATTAAAAATTCACTAAAAATCTTTGACTAAATAATCACAATAATCTGGGAACCATATGGGACCCAGTGAATTACATTTGTTGAAAATGGGTAGCAATTTTAGGAAAAAAAATTGAATGACAGAAGAGATAACGGCTACATGGGACCACCTTTGAGTCCTTTTGTGACCTCTTTGCACTGCAAACCCATAACCAGTAACACCTTTCTTCCCTATCTTCTACATTTAAGCCGATTCATCAACTTTTTAGTCTTTCCTTCAACTTGAGATGCCTCCTTTCTCCACTCACTTTGTTTCACATTGCTGCTAAAGCAAAACTCCTTTTTTTTTGTTGGTTCACCTCAGCATACGTAGTATAGCATATGATGATGAAGAATAACCTCAGTTGCTGTGTGTTGTTGCACTTCTTTTGTTGTTGTCTCCTTTTGCCAGCTCTTGTTCTCTCCCACCACATCCATGGTAAGTAAAGTTACATTCTTTTTTTTCTTTTATGTATATTTTTTAAACAGTTTTAAGTTTTTATGAGTATTTTGACTGTTATTTGGTTACAAGGACAATATAGGCATGACTGATAAGTAACAAGTATTGCCCTTGATTATGTATGTTTTTGTTCTCTATTTTTGGTGATTCTGCAAGGTTGTTCTGATCTGTGTTAGTTACTTGTACTTTTGAGATGGTTGGTATAATGAGTATTCCAAAAGCTCTACCTAATATAAGTTTAAACTTGTTTTTGTCATTAAGCTTTGAAAGTTTCCATCTTGTTCTGATATTTGTCTCTGGGGTTAGTTACTTGTACTTTTGACATGGCTGGTATAATGGGTTTCGAAATCTTTTTAATTTAAGTTCAAAATTGTTTTTGTCTTTAGGCTTTGAAAGTTTCCATCTTGTTCTGGATCTTTGATTCCTTATTGGTATACTCCTTTAATGAGAGATTTTAGTAAAGGCTTCTTGTTAGTCATATACTAACTTGCTATGTTTCAAATAGATCTGTCACTGCTTAAGTGCTTGTTTGTGTATGGTTTCCTCGTAAGGGTCCTTGCTTATTTATTAGTAGTCTGAAATTTGGCTGAGGATTCGTGCAGCAGTTTTGAAATTAGTGGAAAAATAAGGGGAATCAGTGTGTTGGCTGATAGAAGTATGTAGAAGAAAGAGAGCTTCAGGATTGAAATCAAATACTTCTAAATATGTATTTGGAAATAGCAAGGTTTAATATTTGTCATTGAACTTACAACATTCAGCATTGCCTATTTGTGCATGTTTCCATTATTATTTTTAATGTTGTTTAACCATTTACATATCCAGATGTTCAATTTCAATCCCTTCGTTTATTTGTTTATAATTTTAAAGCATAACACTAGATAGATTGCATTGGGAAAGTTGTTTGAGCCAGGTAATTTTTTGGACAGTTGCAAGTGGCCCAACATTAGATCTTCAATTTGCTTGATACCATCTTGAATTTGGATTGGACCTAACTCAATCCCAAAACTAGCTTATTAGATGTGGATTGCCCAAGTCTCTATTAGCTCTAATTTGGTCATATCTATAGTCGACATGGGATCTCAAGTCTCAACAAGGTTTGACGGTATGTAGACTAGACTTGAACTTTATAAAGCCTAACTTAGCCTAACTCATTTCCATCCTTAATGTGTGCCTAATCCTATCTATGTTTAGAAGCTAGATTGAGGAGTTTTGACAGAAGGTTGAACTCTGAATACAATGCCTTTGAATTAATTACTGAATTTCAAGACGTGATTTAATCTTTGGCTTCTCTGATTCTGAGGTTGAGGAACAATCCTGCTGCTACATCTTGCACGACCAGATTGTTTAACTTGTAGAATGCTCAAATATGTTAGTTAAAATGTCACATTTGTTTCCTTGAGAAGCTAGATTGGTTTGGCATCTTTACGATTAAAACTAGTGTTAACCACACTACTTCTAAGGGTTTAAAAGTTAGTACAGTAATTAATGTGTTCTTACATCATTTAGAATTTGTCTCTAATACCAAACATGAGCAACGAGATGATGAAGGAAATTGAAGTATTTTAGATATAATGTGAATATGTATCTGCTTTTTTTATAACCATTAGGCAATGATGTTGATTTTTTTAACAATCATTTTAGATGCCAAAGTATTTCGTTGTTATACTGACAATAGCGTCCCATTTAGGTTAGCAAATCTATTTGTAAACCCAATAGGCCATGTATATTTTTTTTTTCTGTTAGACTGGTTAGAAATAATTTGCAGTGGAGGATGCACTTCAACTGAAAAGCACATATCCATCTATGGTTTTTGGTAGAACTACGGTGTTTGTATCTGCCCAGGAATACAAGTAGGTCAATAGGTAGAACTAGAAGACAAATTCACTGGAAAGGTTTACTTCAATAAGGGCATATGGTGGAGCTATGCATCAGTTTTTCAATGATTCACTTTATTTAAATAGTGTCAACAAAATATGGTTCTGTAATGTGTTCTTAATTTGGTGCAAATTTGAATTATACTTTCATCATATATGAGGAATCAATCTGAAGATCAAGGAAGTTGAATGGAAACAGTATAAACATAATCTTCATGCATATGTATGTGCATGCACTGATGCACATTTACTATATATCTCTGAAATCAGCTGGTTGTTTTCTCTCTCAGGAAACCCTGCCAGTGACATAGTTGACATTATAAACAAGAATCGAACGGATGAAAAGCTTCCTCGCTTGAATGACAGCCCTGGTCTAGGTTGCATGGCCTTACAATACGTCGAATTATGCAAAGGGAACTGCACTGAAAACAATGTTGTAAACTGCAAACCTCCTGAAGATGACTTCACCGAAGTATTTGCTCCCAACTGCGGTGTAGAGCTACCAACTTTTGGCATCATAACCGGACACATTGTGGGCTGTCAAAGAAAGTATATCGAGCCATCGCTAGCTTTTTCTGAAGTTCTCATTAAAGATAAGAAATCTTTGTCCCTTCTGAAAAACAAATCACATACTGAGGTGGGAGTTGGCCTGGTTGGACTCCACAAAGGGCCTTTCTTTTGGTGTGTTTTGTTTAGCAATGGACAGACAAACACTACATTTGTGCTTGAAAATCGCGGTGCAGGAATCCAGCAAAAAAAGGGGTGTTATAGTGGGAGCACTACTCCATGCAGTGGGGGGCAGAAAAGTAGTGTTGCATTTTTTAACATATTTTTCATGTGTTATGTGTCCATTTTGCTGTTTAAACTTTTGTGATCAACTTACAATAATGCAAGATCTTCACGCGACAATTCTTGAATTGGTTTTCTTTGTTTTGGTCATTCTTTTAAATTGTTTACTGTGTGTGCTGTGTTTCACTTAGGATTTTTATGCTTAAGGCAGCTTTTCACGCAAGCTTTGTGAAGATAAAATAATAGAGGCTTGGCGCCTAACAAATTTTATAGATTAGTTACACTTTTTTTGTTTCTTTTTTTAATTAAAACTAGAGGAACTTGCAAATGTCACACCTATTTAACAATCTCAAAATAAGTCATCTCAAAATTACAGCATATGTTCGACAATAGATTCGCCGGTCAAGATATTCTTTAATTTGGGTCCCTTTAATATGAAAATGATATTGATGGGGAGTACTTAAATATTAGAACTGCTGAAAATTCATAAGTAGGAAAGCAAGCCTTTCAATTGCTTTGTAGTTGTGGTTGCAGTTTCGTTGCGATCTTAGAGAATGTGAGAAATTGTGACTTGTGTGATTACAATTGCAGTCGCGGACAGTTTTTGAAAAACATGGGAGGAAGTAAAATACTCAAAGCATAATTGACTTCTTCGATCTTGTGGAGCTAACTGTTTGGTTGGTGCTTAGTAGAACTACTTATCTAAAACTTAAATTTGTCACTCAAGTAGTTGGCCCAAGATGGGAAATCATATATAAATGCTAGTTGGAGATAAATTTTTGATGCTATAGCAAGTGCCTACTTATTCTTAATGTTAATGTTTGAAGCGTGAATGTTTTCTTCATTGGGGCCTTGTGGATTCTTATTCCTTGCATGATGACTGATGATAACCAATTTTTTTTTATGTACACTATCTGGCTGTTACTTCCTGCACCTCTAAGTTGCTTCGTGCACCCTTTTCAGAATTTTTTTACTTTTGAATTGGTTATTCCAGAAGCCAAAAAAGGATGCATTCCAAAATATTTATACATTCTGGATTGACCTTTCCAGAAGCTAGAAAGGAGGTTTATGAAGCAACTTGGGAGGTGCACGAAGCAATCGCCGTATATGCTATATAGAAGGTGGCAGGTTTTCCACTGTTTAGAGAAATTTGTTCCTTGATAATTACCTATGAATCACAGACTCTAATATGAAAATCAGATAGGCACGTATCCTTGGACATGACTAATGCTCAAAACGTAGGACATTAGTACACTGCATATATGTACACAGAGAGAGGTTCACTATGGGTTCCTTAGGCTTGAAGACACATTTTTTCCTATTCTTTCCCCTCCAAGGCTCTCGGCCACTTTGAGAAACAAAAGGGAGACTAGTTTTTCCTTATTTAGATTTATATGTTGCTTTGATCTACAAATTTTTTTACTAGACTTATTAGCGCATTTACAGGTAAAATGAACAAAAAAATTGACTTTACTCCTTTTAATATAATCTTCGGTTTTTATAGGAAAAACAAAAGGAAAAAGGAATTTTTGTTTGTGCTATTAATCCATAGACTTAAACTTAGTAAGAAGTAGAGTTAAATAAAATGAATTTTTACCTTGTTTTGTGCCATACATCAATTCGGTTTTCATAATAGGAAAAACAAGACAAAGTTTTGTGTCTTATAAACTTGACTTTATATGTTTTAAATCCTAAGTTCAAAATAAAAAAAATAGACTTAGGATTATAAAGAAATTGAGTTTTTAATAATGACTTTTTTTTCTAGGTCAAAAATCATGGGTGTCCTCTAACATCGTGGATTAAAGATTAATCCCACTTGTAGTACGTGATTATTATTGGTCCAAGAAAATTTTGCACACGTTAAAAAGATTATTTTTATTCATATGAATGCAGTCAAACTTTACACCACTGCGTAAATCCTTTGGATTACTTAAAATATGTCTATAGGTAAGCAACCAATATGTTTTATTTCAAATCTTCAGTTAATAAAATAAAATGCGACATTTAATGCTCCAATTGATACTTGCTTTCGACGATACTCCAGATGCAAAAAGGATGTCATTCACTCAGTTGAAGCCTATATATACTGAAAGTGTTGAAGTTTCAAATTTTTTAATGAACTATCTTCTTTTGCCTTCATTCTCTTTGTATTTAATTTTCTTAAAACTCTTAAAATACCTTATAAATCTTGAGAGAAAAAACAAGTTTATCTTGTAAATTCCTTTGTAAAACAATAACCTTTTCTATGTACATATAACCTCAAACAAATATTTTGATTTGTTTTAGAGCCAGAAGTAACTTATGAGAAACAATAATTAGGTTATAAGCTAGGGAAAACTTTTGTAAGAGTTGTAAGTAATGTTGAACAATAATTATAACATTGTTGAAAGTTATTATAAACTTGGTGGATTACTAAGAATTAAAGGTAATTTTAGTAGTGAAAACAAATTAGTATAAATTTCTCTACATTATTTTTTTATAGAGATTTAATGATTATATTATATTTTTATTTTTATTTTAAATATTTAATCTTAATAATCTATTATTTTCAACCATAATTTAAAGATTATTATTAATTATTTTATGTTGTCACCTAATTTTTTTCTCTCAATAATATTATATATATTGTTTGAGTGGTGCTTCATACACCATTTAAAAATTCTACTACACCATTAATTTTTCAAAAATCCGAAAATACCCCTACTGCTATGGACACTTATTTTAGTTGAGCTGAGCACCATTTTTGCTTCTTATTTGTTGTTGTTGTTGATTTTTTGTTCGCCTCAGTTGTATTTGAGAAGCATTGGTGATTTTTGGTGCCATTTCGGTTCATTTCGTCGGAGTTGTGGGTGGTTGTCGGAGCAACGAAGTTGTCGTCGAAGTGTGCAAAGGTGGGTGGTGTCTGCTATCGTACGGATTTGGTAATCCGTATGGATGATACGGATTAGGTAATCCGTATGACTCTTATGGATTGGCCAATCCGTATGATTCATATGGATTAGGTAATCCATATGACTCATATGGATTATCTAATCCATATGACTTATACGGATTATCTAATCCATATGACTCATACGGATTATCTAATCCATATGACTCATGGATTGGTCAATCCGTAAGAGTCATACGGATTAGGTAATCCATATGTCTTATATCAGTACTTTTTTATAAAAAAAAATAAAAAAATATATATTTAAATGAGATTGATTTGAAGTTGACAAATAATTTCGTTGAGAAAATACAATATAATAAGTAAATTTTTCGATTCTTTTTTTTAACATGGTGTTCTTGAGACTTTCATGATATGTTAAAATATTATTATTATTTATTTAACACTTGATTGAATTTAATTGTGTTTGTAATAGGTTTTTTAAGAGACAATTGTCTGTTGCCATCTACGGCGTGCTTGTGGGCTACTCACTGTTCAAATGAAGCTCAATAGTGGCCCAATCATTACATGGGTCGAATGCAAATGTATACTAAATCAATGAAATTCCGCACTGAACATGTTGACTTAAATGATGTGTAGAATTATTTGAACAACTAGAGTTGTTGTTTAATATCATTAATGTATTAGTATTTCATTATATCTAACAAAGTTTCCACAATTGTCCAACATAAAAAAGTCAAAAAATAATGTCCAAACTATTTAAACAAAAACATGGTATTATTGTCATCCATGTCGCCTTCGCTGTGCATCTCTTGGTCGTGTGTCCCGCGTATATACAATGTCATCGGCCACCAACTAGAGAACACGCCACCAACCAATGCCACCACGAACCACCACAATTAGCCGAACAAGGACAGGATGAATGTAACACAAAAACCAAGCAATCACCAAGCACAGCACGCATGAAGCAATGGAGGAGAAGAGAAGAGAAATTGAGAAGTTTGGCTAATTAAATAGACAAGGACAAAACGGGAAATCCACTATTACACTAATGGTGTAGTAGAATTTTGAATGGTGTATGAAGCACCACTCATATTGTTTTCACAAGATGTGCTAAAAATAAGAGAGCAACTTCATACACCATATGGAACTTCTAATACACCATTATTTTTATAAAAATACTAAAACTGCCCTTGCTGGTTGTGGACGGGTATATACCTGAGCTGAGCAGCATTTGATCACCATTTTATACATCTCTTTCATAAGCATTGGTGATTTTCTGTTCGTCCCAGTCGCAATTGATACGCATTGGTGATTTCTGGTGCCGGAGCCTTGGTTGTCGGAGCTGTTGGTGGTTGGCGGAGGCGCGGCTGAACAGTGCAAGGTAAGTGGAGGCAGAGTGGATCGTACGGATTCGGTAATCCGTATGGGTTATACGACCAATCCGTATAACCCATACGGATTAAGTAATCCGTAAAGGTTATACGGATTCACCAATCCGTATAAACCATACGGATTAAGTAATCCGTATGGGTTATACGGATTGACCGGTTTGCTGAATTTTACTGTTTTATAAATGTTGGAAATATGTATTTGTATAAAATTGAGTTTATTTTGATAAATTTGTTGTATTGAATGAATATATTGATTTAATAGTTGTGTAAACATAACAATAAATAAAATAAAACAATATGAATGCAAATAAACATAACTTAGCAGAATGAAAATAACATAAGACTGCATGTAGCGAACATGTCTTACATTGATGTCCAACATGTGCATCGGTTATTAGGGCATATTGGGTAACTGGTTTGTTGAAAATAGGTGCAACTTGCTTGATGACATCCTTAAGTTATTGAATGTTTCATGCTGAAGGAGTTTGAAATCATATTGGATTTGTTAGGATGGACAACGATGAATGGATTTATGATAGTATAATGTCAGAAGAAGTTAATATGGATGAAGACATTGGAGCAGACGCTGATGCGTTTGAATTCAATGAATACAACGGTGTGGACCCCAATGCATTTGAGGATAATGGTTGTTTAATTGATTGTTCTGTAGCTTTCCAAACCAATGAGGTAATTATGTGTATGTTAATGTATTTAAAGTTGTTATATCATTGTATTTGGGATATTAAATATGAGTTATCCTTTTGTGTAGGTGTTTGAATCACGTGAGGCGGTATTGAAATGGGCTCGTACCACTGCGTTTGAAAATGGTTTTGTAGCGGTTATAATGAGGAGCGACACCAAAACTGGAAAATTAGGAAGAACGTCCTTTGTATTAATTGGTTGTGAAAGGAGTGGAAAATATAGAGTATGGAAAAAAGGTTTCACACCCTTAAACACCAGCACCAGAAAATGTGAGTGTCCTTTTAAGTTGCGAGGTAAACCGATCCCGGGAGGACAAGGGTGGATGGTGAAGGTAATTTGTGACAATCATAATCATGAATTGGCGAAGTCATTTTGTGGACACCCATATGCTGGTCGAATAACTGAGGAGGAGAAGATCATTGTTGGTGATATGACAAGGTCGATGGTGAAATCAAAAAATATTTTGTTAACTTTGAAGGAGCACAATGCCGACAATGTAACAAGTTTGAAGCAAGTTTATAATGCAAGATATGCATACCGAACGCGTACAAGAGGCGATAATTCTGAAATGCAACAGCTAATGAAACTCCTTGAACACGACATGTATATTCATTGGCATTGAGTAAAGGATGACAATGTTGTACGAGATTTGTTTTGGGCACATCCAGATGCAGTACAGTTGACTAATGCATATCATATAGTGTTCCTCATTGATAGTACCTACAAAACAAACAGGTACAGACTTCCTGTACTTGACATTATTGGTGTGACTCCTACTGGGCTGACATTTTTAGCTGCATTTGCCTATTTTCAGCTACATTATCACTTCAGTCTAAATGACATACACACTATCTGATTTGGGGTTTAACAAGTTGGATTGACCGGCATAGAAACCAATAAAGTCCAATTATATGGAAACAATTCCATATCGGTTTCAACAAGTATGATTCAAAGCCTCAGGAACATATAAAGACCAATTCTAACAAAACCATCTCATTTGGGGTTCAACAAGTTTGCATCACAAGCATAGAAACCAGTCAAGTCCAAGTATATGGAAACAATCCCATACCGGATTCAACAACTGTGATTAAAAACCATAATCACCTATAAAGTTTGCTTCACAAGTTTCTTGTTCAAATCACATGTAAAGAAGCACATACAATCAATGCCATATAATCATCAATGCATGGATAAGTAAACAATCACATACACTTGAAAATTGTTGTTCCTAAGATACCTGTTGTGTTCAATTCTTTTCATAATTTTCATTCTACTAAATTCAATGAAAGGAAATACATGGCCATTACCACATACACTAATCAACATGTATGGCTAACAAAATACAAAATCATCTTCCTAATATTTTAAAAATCATGTCATCATCAACATTTGCATAACCATAGATAAATCATATTCCTAATTATTCAAAAAAAGCATGTTTTCCAAAAAAATAGGCTGATACGGATTACTGGATCCGTAAACCGCATACAGATTGTCCAATCCGTATGGGTTATACGGATCATGTAATCCGTATAACCCATACGGATTGGACAATCAGTATGCGGTTTACGGATTAGCGGATCCGTATCTGGACACCGCTGCCATTGACGTAACGGACCAAGAAAAAACCAGAGAGGGAAGAAGAAACTTACCTCAACGCCCTCATCACCAGCCGCGGACCACGCCCCCACCCAATGCCACCACCAAAGCCTCACCGAGATGATGAACGCAGCTGCTTCGCAATGGATGCCGGATGAAGTGAGGGAGACGAAAAGGGAGCAGTGAACAGTGAGTGAGAGAAGGGAAATAGAGCGATTTTTTTATTTTAAAAAGCCAAGGGCAGAATGGAAATTACACTATAATTGAATGGTGTATTAGAAGTTCCATATGGTGTATGAAGTTGCTCTCTAAAAATAATACAAAAGAAGACCATAATACAAAAACATTAGAGCCCAATCATCCGGTCTCCACCACCCCACTAACATAGCAAATGATCAGAATCTTAACCTACACAAGTGAAACATGCATATGAGAAGATTCGGCACTTACAAACCATAACCACAAGGCAGATAGACCGACGTTACATAAGCGCAAGTGCAGGGCTTGGCTTATTTGCCACTGCAGAAAAGAAATACTAAAATCCTTTTGGTAAGCTTTCAACCATGACCATAGACAAAACGTGATCTTATGCCAAATTAGCTCTATGTCTAAGACCTTGCCATAAAAAATAATCGTGTTCTTATGCTGCCAAATATTCCTGATAATTGAACTCCATGCTACCATCCATGTAGTAGGCGATCTCCTATCCTCCTCTCGTTGTTGGATTTGCCAGAAGTGATCTCGAGCATTAGAATGAAACACCAATGGTATCCCAAACATTGAAATCCATCTGCTCCAAAATTGATCTGCGTATGTACATGTGAACAACAAATGTGATTAGTTTTCAACATGTACACGACAAAAGAGTGCATAATAAGTCACCTTTCTCTGCGTTATTGCTTCCTCCCTTTATCTGTTTAACTGGTGCTAAGTTGTGATTTTGTCTCTTTAGAAAAAATTGTTCTCTACAATCTATTGATCTAAGTCTTTCGTCTAACTTGGTTTTTGTGGAAAACTATTTTTAACATCTTTTATATAATAGACGATAGTTTTATTTGCGAAAAAGATAAAAAAAAACACAATTTAACTCATTTTTATTATTTTTGTCTTTACACATGATATTTTTGTTAAAATTAAAAATAATAGAAAGAAATAATTGGGTAAATTGATTTTAATTCAATTTGATTACATAATGATTCATGGAGAAGTTTACTAAAATGGCTAATTTTATGTACCCAAAAAAATGTTTAAATTTAATTTCAATTTGTAATTTTTTTTTATATTTTACTAATTTGTAATTAAGTGATAATATAAAAAAGTATTTATTTATTTATTTATTATTTACAATAAATTTTTTCTTTAAAAAAAATTAATTGAAACCTAAACTTACAAAAAAAGTGAAAAACATGAAACAAACAAGTGTACTGTTCTCTTCCTTCCTCCTTTCTTTCTTTCTCCCCAAAGTTGAGTGAAGCAGAGTCCAAGTGCAGGGAGTTGCAAGACAAGCTTGCTTAATCGCACGCACCCGTTGAGGCTCCGCTTAGGTGAGCCATCACAAAATCGCCCTTATCGTGCACCCTCAATTGGTTTTCATGAGAGAAAAGAACCTGCGAGAATGAGAAGGTAGAAACTTTCGGAGTCGCAGCGCGTCGATTCACAAAAATGGTTCAGGTTGAAAGCAGCAGCAGCAGCATGAGCCGCGTGGTGCTGGAGCCCCACGCGCAGTTCGACCTCACCGCCCACTCACGCGCCAGCTCCATTCGATCCCTCTCAATCTCCCACTCGAAACGACACCGTACGACTCTTCTCTACGTCGGAACTCACTCCGGAACCCTATTTTCCCTCTCCGCCGAGGACTCCAACGACAGCGACGACGCCGTTTTGCGCAAGCTCTCGTTCCTGAGAAGCGTTTCGGTCAGCGACGCCGCCGTCGAATCCATCTCCGTAATCGAAGAGTTCCGGAAGCTTCTGTTGCTCTCCGATGGGGCTCTATTCTTGGTCGACTCCGAACTCTCGAATCGCGCCACGAAATTGAGTTTCCCGAAGGGGGTTTCGTTGGTCACGAGGAGAAGGTTCAGGAACAACGGTGGAGAAGCCGAGGGTTTCGGTTCGGGTTTAGGTTCAGGTTCAGGTTCGGGTTCTGGTTTAGGGTTGTTTCAGAAATTGAGAATGAACTCAAT
This sequence comes from Glycine tomentella, assembly GCA_007407185.1. Lineage (NCBI taxonomy): Eukaryota > Viridiplantae > Streptophyta > Magnoliopsida > Fabales > Fabaceae > Glycine > Glycine tomentella. The sequence goes on along the minus strand of PYAF01001739.1, from coordinate 407,433 downwards.
GAAGGAGGGTGAAGTGCAGAGTGAGACAGGTGGTGGTTGTGTTTATGCAATTGTTGTTGGGAAGAGGCTGATTCTCGCGGAGCTTGTTTTGGGGAATAGGAATGGGAAAAGTGAGAGGGATGATGGTGGTGCTCTTGTGGTTTTGAAGGAGATTCAGTGTGTTGATGGGGTTGTTAGTGCCATGGTGTGGCTGAATGATTCTATTGTTGTTGGTACTGTGAATGGGTACAGTTTGATTTCATGTGTTACTGGGCAGAGTAGCGTGATCTTCTCGTTGCCGGACGTGTCTTGGCCGCCGAGGTTGAAGCTCTTGCACAAGGAGTGGAGGGTGCTGTTGCTGGTGGACAATGTGGGGGTTATTGTTGATCCCCATGGGGAGCCCGTGGGGGGGAGTCTGGTCTTCCGGCACGGGTTGGATTCCATTGGGGAGATTGATTCCTATGTGGTGATTGTGAGTGATGGGAAGATTGGGTTGTATCATAAGAGGCATGGTGGTTGTGTTCAGGTGTTGTCCTTTGGCGGGGAAGGGGTTGGGCGATGCATTGTTGCAAGCGAGGAAGATAGGGGTGGGAGGCTTGTTGCTGTTGCAACCGCTACCAAGGTATGTTCTAGTTTGAATCTGGTGATATTGTGATAATTGTTCAGAATATAGTTGTTGATTGATATATCATATACTTGTGATGTGAGCTTGGATGGCTGGCTTTGTTAGGGTTCAACTCAATGGATAAATGTTTTATTAGGGTGTGGATTATTAGATTGTTGAGGTAAACTGAATAGGGGTTAGTTTATCATAACGACATATTGTTCATACATGGCCACACCCTGAGAAATAATGCTAAAGAAAAAGGAAAATTTAGGTTATGTTTGAATAGGCATTTACACACCGTTTGTTGCACCTCAATATTTATATGACTGAAGAAAAATGATGGATTGGTGTTCAATATGGTTTCAAATGGAAATACAAACACCTTAAAACAGAATAGGTTTAGTTGGCTTTTGAGTGTTTCTGCCAATCTTCTCATGGCATCACTCGTGAAGTCCAATTATGGAAATGTATCAAATAACATTTCTCTGATTTGGGAATTTGGTCTGAAACATAGCATGCTCAAAATTGTAAATAACTAGTGGAACTAATTTTAAGTTGTTGTAGAATAGTCAAGAACATATGATATTCTTTCATTCTGGGTCCCTTCAATTTGAAAAGGATATTGATGGAGTACTTAAATATTAGAACTGCTGAAGAAAATTCAGAAGTAGGAAGCAAGGCTTTTTAGATTGCAGTCGTGGTTGCAGTTGTGATCCTTGACATTGCGGGAGATTGTGGGCAAATGCAGCTGATGTGGTTGCAATTGGTGTCATGGATTGTTTTTGAAAACCATGAGAGGAAGTAAAATACTCAAAGTATAATAGACTTTTTCAATCTTGTGGAGCTAAATGCATAGTTCTTGGAAAACCACTTATTTGAAACCTAAATTTTTCACTCAAGTAGTGGGCCCAAGAGGGAAAATTCATATATATAATGCTAGGTGGAGAGAAATTTGTGATGCTATACATTCTGATGCTATAGTAACTTTTTTGTAAAATATATATGTATAGGATATGTACTGAACATGCATAAAAATTCATAAAACATAATAAATATATAATTATGATTCTACAAATCCAAATTCAGAACAAAGTTCTTGGACATTACTAAAAACCAAATAAAAATTATAAATCATTGTTAGCATAAATCACTGCTTAATGCCTATTGCCTATGAACAAGAATAGTATCATCCATAAAGTGGACAGATTCCATTTTTGGTTCATCAAGAGCAGTGTTGTTAAATAGTCGCTATAGCGCTATTGTATAGTGTAATTTCTTGGATCCGCAATTGCGATTCTGGCTGGTATTGCAGCCGTAATGAATGCTGTGGTTGCAACATGCATCTAGCATCCTCTTGTCATCTCTAGCGAGTCTCCAGCCAATTGAACTTGAGTTAATATTTTGCCAATTTTTATGTATTTTATTTTTATTTGCATATAACTTAATTTTTCATGCATATATAATTGATATATATCATATATGTCAACTGTAATTTGACTTCCGCTATATGCCCTCCATGCTATTCCAAAAAAAATGAAAATGAAAATTGTAAAACCTCATTTGTTGTGGTTTGGCTCAACTTTTGGTTCCTATTGTGAAAATTGAATCAAACCAAACCGAAACACATTATTTTTGTTGGTTTTTCTTTTATATCCTTTATAAAATCCCATCATTCTAACATAAGTCAAGACTTCATTTGATAATAATCGTATGCGATTCCAGGTGTTGGACATTTTTTAGTTATGTTAAATTATGAGTTTATGACATTGACAACAATGTATGATTAATTGACTATGAATGGTTTGTAATATACTTTTTGAAAGAGGCTTGTGATGTAGTTATTCTTTTGTGTGGTTTTTTGTTGTTCTATTACTAATAGTTCTGTAAATGTCATTTTTAAATTTTAACTGTTGATCATTGACTTAATTAATTATTAGATTATACATCATGTTAATTTATTTTGTTAGTTGTTTAATTAAAAATAATTTTGATGGTCATAGTCCTATCTCATTAAAGAATTTGTTATTCTTTTTTACATATTTTACTAGGTAGTGTGCTATCAGAAATTATCTTCTGTAGAACAAATAAAAGACCTTCTGAGGAAGAAGAACTATAAGGGAGCCATATCCTTGGTGGAGGAGCTAGAGTCAGAAGGTGAAATGTCAAAAGATTTGCTCTCGTTTGTTCATGCTCAAGTGGGATTCCTCTTACTTTTTGACTTGCATTTTAAAGAAGCAGTGGACCACTTCTTGCTTTCTGAGACGATGCAACCTTCTGAAATATTCCCATTTATAATGCGAGATCCAAATCGCTGGTCCTTGCTGGTACATTGTGCATGTCTCTCTTTTTATATTACTTCCTTGAGCTTTGTTTCGAAATGATGTTGCTGTATTTTTTTTAGTCTTTGGCCATGGGGTAATCTGCCTGAAATAGAACTTTTGAAATGTGAAGAAATAGTCCATACTGGATGCGTATCAATTGATATATATTTTTTGAGCCGTTCATCATGAGATGTAAATTTGGTAGAAGATTTATGTATTTATCTAGTTAGTATTTAATTTCTTGGTCGCATGCAATTTCTTCTCGATCAGATCTAGGCACAAATTTCAACTAAAATAATAAATATATTATAGTAACTCCTAATTTTTGTATTAGTTTTTGTGCTATATTGTGAAATGTGGTACTTGTCTTTAATACATATAAATTATTCAAATATTTAAAGGTTGTGCTGTATGAATGTGGTACAGATGTTCAAACTGGCTTTTGTAGGTTCCTAGGAATAGGTATTGGGGTTTGCATCCTCCACCGGCCCCTCTTGAAGATGTAATAGATGATGGCTTGATGACAATCCAAAGAGCTTCTTTCCTGAGGAAAGCAGGTGTAGAAACAATAGTAGATAGTGATCTTTTTCTCAATCCAGCGAATAGAGCTGATTTGCTGGAGTCAGCAATCAAAAACATTAGCAGGTCTGAATTCAATTTTCTTGTTATTCACATATTTGTTTCTATTTTTGGATGGTGACTATATATATAATATATTCCTACCGACTCTGATAATGTGATACAGATACTAATAAAAAGCTCCTATACCATGTACCTGGGACTATTGGGCAGATCCTAAAGAACAGTTTGGGTAGAGAAAGATAGGAATATACTTGAAATATTTTGGGTTTCAATACCATATCTTAATAGCATTGTAAATTAATAATTTTCATGGAAGCTTTCTTATATGTGTAGTTATGGCCTTTGACTTGTTTACATAACCACCTATGTTGATCAATATTGTTACAGGTATTTGAAGGCCTGTCGTGAAAAAGACCTAACGGAATCAGTCAGGGAGGGAGTTGACACGCTCCTAATGTATCTGTATAGAGCTCTAAATTCTGTTGAGGACATGGAGAGGCTGGCTTCTTCTATAAACTGGTGTGTTGTGGTATGTGCAGATTACTGTTATTGTGGTTTTGATATTGTAAATGAATAACTCAATAGATATGTGCAAATTAATATGTTTTTGTTTTACACAAGTCTCTGGATGTTATTGTTGAATTTATAGGGGAGAAATAGAGAGTTAGGATGAAATTGTTCAAGTGAAATTGATTGATTAAATGATTGTATTGTATGACTATCAGGTTATGCTGAACATTTGTATCTATAGACTCCTAGTAGACTAAGTGGAGACTATTTTCCTAGGCAAATAGTGGATGCTAATTCCTATGAAAACTAAGCATTTAACATATCGTACATGAACTGCAAATTATTCTAACAGTTATGTATTTAGTTATTTGATTGAAGTAATTTCAATACATTTATAATTAATACTGTAAAAAATATATGTCGTGAATGGATTATATGCATTATTTCTAAGTAGATTTGAGAAATTAGTTTTTCCTTTTCCTGATATGATCATATTTGAAGCTCTGCAGAAAGAGAATAGCATCAGCAGCAAAATGAACATGAAAAACCAAAACCTAACCTTCTTTGAATGTCAACCACAAGCATATACAGGAAAATGAAAAAATTCCCTTTTTTAAATCCATGCTGCTCTTCAAAGAAAACTTAGGTTGCATGACATAATGGTAATTACCTGGGGGTTGCCTGAAAAATGACCGTATGAAATACATCCCTTTTTCAGGAGGAATTGGAGCAGATGTTAGAAGAGTCCGGGCACCTACGGACACTTGCCTTCCTATGTGCAAGTAAAGGAATGAGCTCAAAAGCTGTGCATATTTGGCGCATCCTGGCAAGAAATTATTCATCTGGCCTCTGGAAAGACCCTTCTTTGGAGAATACTACACAGAATAGTGGGGGAAACCTTATTTCTGGCAGGGCCATTGCTGCAGCTGAAGCTTCAAAGATTCTTGAGGAATCATCTGAACAAGAATTGATTCTACAACATCTAGGATGGGTACAAGTGTTTAGAAGTTTGTTGTTAATGGAAGTAGAATGTTTCAACTTCATAATTTGATTAAATGATCATTATTCTTGTTTTGTATCTTTTCATTTCAGATTGCAGATATCAGCCAGGGTTTTGCAGTCAATGTTTTAACTTCAGACAAACGAGAGATCCAGCTTTCCCCTGGTTGGCCTTGATTCTTTAAGCATTGTGTACTCATTATTTGGATAATTATTACTCTTCGGTACTTTTTATTGTGAAATGTAAAATTTTGAATGTATTGCTAAATTTTGACTAGTTTGGACTACTTGCTTTAATGGATGTTATCATACAATGCTAATGTACACTGCCAAAGGGTTCTCAAATATCATAGGCATTGCTATGTATTTTTTTTCTGCTAAGATTATTTTATTATGAAACAATTAGTGATGCGCTATTCATTTCGTACTGCAGATGAAGTTGTTACAACAATTGATCCGCAGAAGGTAGAAATTTTACAGAGGTATTTCATTGTGTTATCTATTGGCAGTATACTCCTTTCTCTCAAATCGATAATGTCTTAAGAATTTTATTAGGATATTTATGGTTATTGATTTGAAGGATTTGATTAAGTTATTAGTTCTTTATTTCATTTTCATTCCTTTTATGTTTTTCTGACCATATAATATATATAGCAGTTGATTAGTGTTACATTAGTTATACTACATTTATACTTACTGGAATATTACTATAGGTAGTGCACTATTAAGTTATTAATGCTCACCACATCTCATGATTCTCATCATTGCATTATCATGGTGAAAATCATTCAGAGCCTGTTTGAATCCTTTCTCTCTCTAGTTTTAAAATCTGTTTTCTAAAACAATTTTAGACTACTCAAATCAATTTCTCATCCAAAATTTAAAGTACTTGATTGTTGTTCCCATTGTAATATAAATTTATATTTTATTTTCTAAAATTCTGATTTTTAGTTTACAATGGCTTCCTTTTTTTAGGTATCTCCAGTGGTTGATTGAAGACCAGGACTGTAATGATACACAGTTGCATACATTGTATGCCCTCTCACTTGCCAAATCAGCAATTGAAGCCTTTGAATCTGAAAATATTTCTGAGAATCTTGATAGTGGAAATATAGAGACAAGAAGTTTGGCTATGTTGAAGAACTCAATCTTTCAGATTCCGGTCAGGGAAAGATTACAGATATTTTTGCAATCCTCAGACTTGTATGATCCAGAAGAAGTTCTTGACTTGATTGAAGGATCAGAATTGTGGTTAGAAAAGGTAACTTTAAGACTTTTGACCGTGCTATCTTAAGCTCTGTTTTTCCGACGTTGGCATATGTGTTACTAATGGTTCTTTGTGATCATAGACTTTTGGGAGGTGTGGTGATAAACTCCCCTATGTTCAGAAGAATGTTTAGCATTCCTTACTTTTCCTTATATTAATTTGGCTTTACTTGACAGGCTATTCTGTATAGAAGACTGGGGCAGGAGACTTTGGTCCTCCAAATTTTGGCTTTGTAAGTGTCTAATTAGCTTCAAAATTACACTTTCATTAAATTCACTCAAAACTATGCTAATACAAGTTAAACTCATACATGAATGAGCAAATCATAAGATCGTATCATAATGCTAAAACTATAAACAATTCCAAGAACTTCAAATTTCAATCTTGCATCTTTCAAACATAAATTAGCTTACTCATCATGCAAGCAGACTCTTAGAGAAGATAATACAGAAACTGTTGATCTAAATTCCACTGCTAACAACAGTCTCCTCAGTTTTAGATTGACAAAATGTTCAGGTATACACATTATGTTCATTGTAGAGTATCATAGTTGGATTTGATCAAAATATGCATGCCGAAAATAACTTATCAGCTAAGGTGTATCTCCAATCATTTTGCTTAAATGAGATGTTATAGTGAACTGGCATCTTATCCATTAATAGAAAATATAGAAACAACCAATTTCCAACACAACCAAGCAAGAAAACTGTAGTAAATAGTGCTGCTTCTGTGTGTATTTTTTGGGATAGAAAATAGGAACGATGAGACAGATGAAGAACTGACCAAACGTAGAAACAGGATAATTTGTTGCAAGAAAGTGTGATAAGATAAAGTAAGGCAAGAAAAACCTGGGATTTGCAGTTATCAATAGCCAACTGACATTCAAAAAGAGCTGCGGTGTGTATTTTCTTAACTTTGATTCCATTTTAGGACTGCACTTATCTTTTTGGAGCAGGGGGAGTTTTGAGCCTTAAGCTTGTGGTTTTGGAATCTTGATTTTATTATGTACACTATAGAGAAATGTTCATTAAAATTTACCTTACTATAATGTGATTTATTGAAAAAATTGTTTTTGATTGAGGTGAAAGATGTTTAATCCATATATTTGACTGTCCTCTTTAAGTGGGATAAGGTTTGGTTGTTGTAGACAAAAAAAAAGAAAAGAAAAGAGATGAACATGCAGTACTTTTTTAGCAAATATTTATCCTTCTAGGGTGTAGTAGCTTTCAGTTTCCAATAATTTGGGAAGAAAAATCCTTTAAAGTATTTGTAAGATATAAGCCTACCGTATTTTTTGCAGACTAATGTGATTTTCTCAAGATGGGATTTTGCAATCAGCATGATTCCGTTGGATATGTATTTTAGCAGACAATTGGATTTCCCGTAGTTTTAGGATAGTGAGGTTTAATGTGAATAAAACATAAACCACATGCAGAAGAACCAATTGGCCTACAACGTGTTAAATCACAAACAAGGAGTTTTTTCTTTATTATTATTATTATTATCATTATTATTATTATTATTATTATGTTGGCTCCCAGGAAACTGGAAGACAGTGAAGCTGCTGAGCAATATTGTGCTGAGATAGGAAAAGCTGATGCATATATGCAGTTTGTCTCCTATTTTCCCTTTCAATGTTTTTTTTATTTATGCTGAGGTGTTTTAAAAAGTTTGTTTTAAATGCTTTTACTTTTTGCTTATTGTCTTCAGGTTGCTTGAAATGTATTTGGATCCACAAGATGATAAGGATCCCATGTTTACTGCTGCTGTTCGCCTTCTGCATAATCATGGAGAATCATTAGATCCATTGCAAGTTTTAGAGGTATTTAACTCACTCTATATTACCATAATTTCTGAAGCAAATTGTTCACAGCATCTGTATTCTACTGCAAAAAGTACATATTTTGCAGTGTAGAGTGAAAGGAGAAGGGATCTGTCAGGCATGAAAATAGGTATACAGATCCATGTGTTATATCAGCGAGTTGTATGTTGGCAAAATAATATGCACTTAAAGTCTAAGAAGATTATTAATATAAATAAATAATTACCCCTTATAAGACCATCAGGTTTTAAACTTGTTCAGGCCTTTGGTAAGGATTGAAGGGCTGTATTACCCCTCTCTCTTCCCTAAAGTTATTGTCAAGGACAAACTATCCCAAAAACTTAACCTCTTGTGTGAGGCATATAAATGCTTTTGTATTAAACGTTCCCCCTCATGCAAGCGCTTTGGGTTTGATGTTTGAAGATTGAACAATGTACAAGTCCAACACATCATTTTGAAATTCAACATTATTTTAGAAAAGTAAGGGTTGCAACAATCAAACTCCTGAGCTTTTGACATGGGGTCTTTAATACTAATGTCAATGACCTACTCTCTCAAACCTCAAATTGTTAGGAGATGGCTCATGAATAGTTCTATTTATTTTATATCAAACAATTATATTATAAGTTAGTCAATGGAGCTGCTGCATAAGCAAGCCACTCAGTAGGCATATTGAAAATACGAAGTTTTATAAACAAGAACGTAATTTATGGTGTGAATTTTTTTGATGTGATGTATATGATAAATCCTCACGTTTCTTATCATCAGAAGATTAATATCACAAGTTAACCACTGCAAGAGAAAATTGATATGCTTGAGTATGCTAATTCATCAATATTAAACCCGAGTATAACTGTCAATGTTGGATGTAGATGTATGTTTTTGCAATTACAGGACTCTAATGACTTGCATATAGTTGCATCTCTCTCTCAACTATAGAGTTTATCCCACATAAATGTGGTTCTTAATTTTGAAATGTTACTCCCTAAAAGTTTTGGCTTTATAATGCAGAAACTGTCTCCAGATATGCCGCTTCAACTTGCTTCTGACACTTTACTAAGAATGTTCAGGGCCAGAGTTCATCATCATCGTCAGGGACAGGTACTTCCATGTTTTTTCCCTTGGATAGATTCTCCTAATCTCAGATCTTTTCTTTCCACGTGATAGAGAAAAGAGAATAAAACTTCACTCAGTGTAGTGGCTGATGCGATCAAGAATAATCTGTAATCCTCAGCTATGAAAGTTCTCTCAAAGTGAGGTTTTGAGAGAATTCAGCAAGAAGGTTTTGGCAACTACAACAATTTTTTAAATACTTCTGGAACAATGTATATGGCTTATTTTAATATGATCCTTTGGGTATAGTCCTTACAGTATCACAAGTTTATATGGATGTTTGACCACCACATTCATGGTTACTTCTGAAATCAAACTAATTTTTCCAATAATTCCTATATTCAATCTTCCCAAGATTATTTTTTCTTTGCGCTCTGTAGTCTGAAATTTTGAGGTTGATTGCTTCTTTTTGTTGTCAACCAAGTATTATGGGCTTGTAATCTTAGTAACAAATTCTTTCAGATTGTGCATAATTTATCTCGTGCCGTAGACATTGATGCAAGATTGTCAAGATTGGAGGAGAGGTCAAGGAATGTACAAATTAATGATGAGAGCCTCTGTGACTCCTGTGATGCACGCCTTGGTACGAAGCTATTTGCAATGTATCCTGATGACACTGTTATATGTTACAAGGTTAGTTGCTTGAGCTCTTTTTCTCAATTTGATGCCTCAAATAAAACTTTTATCCCAACTTTCCACATGTAGTTGCTAAACTTATTTCTCCGTTTCTTTATAGAACTTGTTTCTTAGCTTATCAATTTAATTCTAGATGTAATTTTATCAGCTCCATGTTTTCTGTCATTAATCTGTTTATGATGACAATCTAACAAGAAAATAATTTTTTTAATTCATTGTTTACTGTTTATTATTGAAAGAAGAAAATCTTCCTTACCAATGCCTGTTTACATACTGTTTTAGTAACTCCCGTCTATCAGTCTGTGTGATTGTGCACATGTGCATGCTTGCTAGGTTTTCACAAAATGGAATTGATTTTTCTCTCCAATTATAGTGAATGAATCTAGGGACAATTCATTTTCCATTTTTTGTAGACTATATTGATCAATATTTCTTGTTGATTAAGATATTTTTGTTATTTACGCTTCTTTTTTTAGCACTACTTTGTGAATTGGATTTTCTCACCTGTGCTTTTAATCCTTTGTAGTGTTACCGCCGTCAAGGTGAGTCAGTGTCTGTCTCAGGTCGCAATTTTAAGGAAGACATCCTAATTAAACCGGGTTGGCTCGTGAGTCGTTGATCTCGAACCTACGATGTTGGTGCGTGGATATTGCTTGGTTGAATCCCAGAAGTTGTCATTCCTTGTACCAAATCCAAATTCATTCAAAATTGGGAAAAGGAAATGCGTCAATGATCATTCGGGTTACATAGTTAACTTAAAACCTTTAAGTGTCTTGCGTCAACGTCTGGTGGGACACAATGGAGAAGCAACTAGGCAGTTGCTTTGGCATTTTTGTCTCTAAATGTGTCTTTTTTCCGTTCAACGTGGTCTAAACACTATGCCAAACACAGCCTATGTATCAGCTTCTAACCCCCACACTGAAAGAGTAAGTTCATATAGTTATTAGCCGTTGATGGTACTGTACTGTAAATGCCTGTTGAGTTCTCCATTGGACCCTCCATAACCCCCCTTTCGGCAAATTGCTTTGTATATTTGATAATGTAAAATGTAAATTTTTGCACATAATAACGAGCTCATTCTTCCGCTGTAGTTCGTATGGGAATGTACTGCCATTTGGCCGTTAAAATATTGGAACACGTTTGCAGCGTTCAATACTTAGGAGAGTGATAGCTGAAGTATTTAAAAAGTAATGAATGCAGATACTGTCTACTTTTACTGTGGTCAACTGCAGTTTACGTAGATAGATTGCACTTGGAAGTGCATTAAAAAACTCCTTAAAACTGTTCTTTAAGTAAATAAATATTTTATTCAACATTCTGACTAGGGGATCATGGTACACGTAACTTTTCATTCCATCTCTATTGAATATTGATGTAGATGTAGATAATGATTTATATGGTAAAAGCTGGATTATTAACACTATTAAAAACTGGGTTATTAACTATTTAACACATTTAAGAGGTTATAAATGCAGTATTGTAATTTAAGATAATCATTTTTTTATCATTACGATGTCTTCCTTAATTTAAGACCTCTTCTACACTTATTTATTTATTTTATCATTTAAGATAGTAGTTTAAAAAATGTAGAAGTCTAATTTTTTTTAAAAAAAGAAAAAAGTGTATTGGGACTGTTTCATGGTTGAACTGACTTGATAAAGCAAATGAAATTTTGATACTTTAATAGATGAGGATTGACTAAATACAGTGAATTATATGTAACAATGTGTTTTACCTAATTAAGTGACTAAATGTTTTAATTGAAATGTAAGAGGAATTAAATTAAATTTATCCTATGAATAATGATTTAATAAAATGTAATTAGTTAATGTATTTTTAGATGAGTTTATAAGTTGTTGGTGGTTGGGCTTAATGCTTGGGCCTTAAGGTAGAGAATAGGTGAGGGAATTCGTTTTGTTGGAGCGCAGTGAGAGAAAAACCTTGAAAACCCCTAAGAGCAACTTTAGTGCAAGATCTTGAGTAAGGATCTTGAGCTCAAGATTTGGTCTTCACTAGATTTCCCAATAAAGGAGGTAGAGAGATCTCCAACATGGAGCATGAGTTCTTGTAGAAGAACCCTTAAGATCTGCACATTGTTCAAAAAAGAATAAATTTTTTTCTTTTTTCTCTCTTCCTAAGATCTCAAAATAAGATCTACCATTAAAGAACAAAATAGGAGGGATCTTGAGAGATCTTCAATCCTACATGGCACTATGGGGTCTACCAAAAAGTGGTCTAAGATCCCAGTTTGAGATCTACCACTAAAGATGTTCTAAACTGTTCTTTCTCTAAACCTCACAAATAAGAAAGTTAAGTCTTGTCTAGTCAACTTCTCTCATTTCTCTTCTCTAAGACATCCTCAAGGTGGAGAGGTAGAGTTCCACACTCTCTTGCATACTTTTCATACACTCTAGACCTTGGGAGAAAATTCTTGTAGTGGTAAGTTCTCTATTTTCTTCCCTTTCTACATTTCTCCTATTCTCTTGAGTTGAATCATAATGAGATTTTATGAGAGAAAAAACAATTATGGTTGTTCTTAATTTGTGTTTTTCTTTAGATTGTAGTGTGACAAAATTTTGGTCCGTTGAACGAATTTTCTTGGAATTTGAATACTTCGATGTTCAAACATTAATGAATATTATATTCATATTTTTTTAATGTTACAAGAATATAAGTAACATTTTTTAATGTCACACTATTATCCACTTACTATATTTTCTAAATGTTACTATAAAAATTAATTACTAACATATTTATTTCGTTCTTGTAATTTAGTATTTATTTTATTTTGGTCCTTGTAAAAAAATATTTTAGTCCTTACAAAATATATTTGTTTTATTTTTATTTTTAAATCCCTTTAGATAACACTTTGAAAAGTAAAAAAAAAAATATCTAAAGCATTTTAAAGATAAAATAAAACATATAATTTGTAAGAACTAAAGTGAAAAAAGAAGTTACAATGACAAAAAAAAGTTAAATTGCAGGGAAAAAAATATCTAAACCAAAAATAATTTAATAATATTTCAATGTTGTTAAAATCATCAATGGTTTTTAAATGTTATTAATGATATAATAGGAAAGGTTTTTAAACCCATTTAACCATGTGTACTTTATACTGCATTTGCAAAAATGTTGTTAATGCATATGGTAGATTTTTTTTCTTGTTTTAACCCATTTTTTGAATGTTGTTAAAAATCAATAATGTTATAATATGTGTTGTGCATGGGCAATAGGTTTAACAAAAATGTTAGCAGCATGTTCTCTAACATAAATTTTGTTACTTCCTTTGTTTTTTTAATTAAAGTTCAAGATATAATTAATTATTATTTTACCAATTATATCTTATTTTCTACCTAATCTTTAATTAATTTAAATATTTTTATAGGTTAATTAATTAATTAATTTACACATATGCATTTTATTATGAATAAAAAATTATTAATTTATTAGTTTCTATGCATAAAAAAAACATATGAAGTATTAGGTAAAGTTTACTGAAAATCATAGAATTTTGTAAATATCACTTTTTATTTAACGAGTTTCATCCATAGTTTTATATTTTTTAATAAATTTTAACTAATAATAGATAATGTATTAGAGTATACTTTCATTGTTCCAAAACTATCGTTTTAATATATTTCTTTTATTCCAAAACTATTAATATTTTATAATTTTGTGTCATTAATTTTTTTTCACATCCCTATTTGAAATAAATAAGTTTCATCATTATCAAGAATACTACAAATACAATCTATTTAAAAAAAATCAATAAATAACTAATCGTATTTAAAATTTATATTAAAAAAACTTAAAAAATAGATGCAATAGTGTAAGATTTTGTTGCATTCACATGAGTAGAAACAATTTATTTAGCGGGAGAACTCATGTTCGATTCCCACCGTTTGTAAAATTTTCTTAGGTCAACAACAATCACGCACCACAAACGGGATTAGTATCTGACCAGTGGATTGGGAGACACTCGTGGTCTCTGATCCAGGACAAAAAAAATATTATATTAAAAATATATTTTAAACTTAATACGTTAATATTTTACACTCATTTAATTTTCTTTAATCTATATATACCAACTTCACAATCAATAATATAAACTCATTTTGGCCCTTCAAAGTGTGTAATACTAACAGATTGGTCCATGAAAGATAAAATAAATTGATTTTAGTACTTGAATGTGCAAAAAGTATGACATATTATTTTTACCATTAACCCAACTCTATTAATGTTAAGGTTTATGAGTGTCACCTTTAGTGATGACATTATAACTAACAGTTATCACTTGACATTCACGTGTCTAAAATTGACTTTTTGATTTAGTCTCTGAACTTAACAATTTATTTTCATTTTGGTTCGTAAACGTAATCATTTATTGAAACTTTGGTCCTTGAACCTAACCATGTAGTGTAATTTTGGTCCAAGAATATACTTTAAGATTTAATAATTATTAAGTCTTTGAAAATTTTTAGAATTTTTAATTAGATCTTTAAATTAAAATTATAATTGAGTTCTTAATTTTTTTTATTGAATTCTTGAAATTAGTTTATGAATTCTTGAAACCATTAAAAAATAATAATTTGTGGCAATTTTACTAATTCTAGATACTCTATTACAAAAATTGTAGAATATCATAAACTCAAGTACAATTTTTTTTTAATTTAAAAACATAATTAAAAAATTTCAACTAATTTAAGTACCCACTGATTTATTAAACCTAACTTAATCAAGAACATTTGTTGCTTAGTTAGGAAGGGAAACCTGGCTTAGTTGGGAAAATGGAGGAATCACGTACATTGGTTGCAAAAGAAAAAAGAATATATGATGCTTGGAGTGGAGCCCTATAATTACGCCTGTTCGTAATTTTAACAGTTTGGCTTAACATAACTCAGAAGCATAGAATAATGTGTATATATACCCATACTATGCTGCGACTGTATGATTATGTATCAGATGTTTTAACAGGAGAATTGATTAAGGAAAAAGTGTACGTACTTATACACTCAGGTTGTCAATGAAAGAATATAATAGGAGAAATTCAACTCAAAGGGATCTTAAAAAAAAAAAATAGAACAAATTAAACGGATAATGATAAAAAAAAGGTAAAATATGTTTTAACTTGAATAAAATTGGTCTGTCTTCATATTCTTTAAAAATGATGATTTTAGTCATTATATTTCTTATAATTGGTGAGTTTCATCCATTTTTTATGAAACTTTGGAGTACGTACTAAGATGAAAGACAAAACTAACCATTTATTAAAAAATATGATAACCAAAATCATCATTTTTAAAGTATGACTAAGGATTCAGAACTATTTTGGCTAAAAATTAATGGATGTACATTTTACTCTAAAAAATTAGTCCCTTTTACTCGAATCTTATCGATTTTGGATTTTTATTTTTTTCGATATAGAACCAAATTGGTTAAACTGGATTGCTTATAACTGTTGGTATAATGACCCTGAGTCCTGGCGCGGACGGCGCAAGTTTCTGCACGGATAGCCAGGGTTTCTGCAGAATTCTTCTACAGAAACCAGTTGCAGAAGTTGGCGCTAGGAGCGCCAGTGTGGCGCGATCAGCGCCGTTCTCTCTGGGATATGGCGCGAGTGGCGCCAAGGTGACGCGGGATGCGCCACAGGTTTTGAAGGTCGACGCTTGAAGCGCCAGAGTGGAGCTGGTGGCGTCAGAAAGCTCTGGAGACCTGTCCATCCCTGGAGGTTGACGCTATTGGCGCGAGGATGGCGCCATAATTTCTGGAGGTTGGCGCTGTTGACGCGAGGATGGCGCAGATGGCGCCATGGTTTTTGGCAGCTGGCGCGATCGGCGCGGCAGCTCTAACAGGACCACTATAAAAGGGGGAAAGTCGCGATTTCTGAAGGAAAACTTTCCTTTCTTCTTCCTCCAGTGCCCCACTTCCATTGTTGAAGCTCCAAGCTTCATTTCTTCACCATAGTTCACCAAATCACCTTTCTTGAACCTCTATCTTGTTGGAAAACACTTGGTGAGCTTGAATCCTTCATCTAGATCCCTTAGAAACCCCCAAATCAAAGAATCCCTTTCTCAAGGAAAGTGTATAGAACTCAAATTCGGCGAGAAACGGCGGCGATTCGTGGATACCCGTGCTTGGGAGAGTCGTCCTTGGGCCTTCCTTGTCATCTTTGAGGTAAGAAACTCGAGATTCACCGCTTGATTTGTGAGTTGGGGTTTTGGGTGAATAGTGACCCACTTGTGATAGAGCTAGCATTAGCCTTGGGTCCTTTAGAAACATGTGTTTAGAATGTTGTGAGGATGAAGGATTAGCTCTCAAATGTTAGCTTGGTGAACTTTGATTCTTGGCTCTATGTAATGCATGCTTAGATGATATGCTGAGTTGCTTAGCTATGTTGTGACATGCAAGAGCCTTGGTATATGGTTTTGATGTGCTCGGATGGCTGTTGGAACGGTGTCTCGTGTGTGAAAAGAACCGTTCAAGCCACATGTGAATCCTTGAGCCTTTAGGTGTATAGAGCTTTGAGCTCTTGATGTTGGCGTGCACCGAGTCTTGTGATGACTCAAGTGCCTTGTCGAGATGAGATAGACCATTGAGGGTCTATGAGGTGGCTTGTGAGTGATGAGCCCTGACAAACCTTAAGTTAGATGACTTTGTGGTTTTGGAAAGGATTGAGGGTCCTTTCATTAAGACGATTGAGAACCGTGTTATGCGTTTATGCCTTGTGTGGTTGTATTGGGTTTGATATGTGACTATATGCCTTGTATAGGGCGTGACACCACGGGTGTCAGTGGCGTAGGCCACAGAGAAAGGGAAGAACTGTAGAGCTCGGCTTTGCCAGGTAAGTTCTTGGTCCCTTGGGGATGTTTCCCACTTGCTTGTGCTCCACCATACTTCGAGGGAGTGATGGTTGCATTCATGATACATGCATTTATGGTTGTTGCATACTCATAATGATATATGCTTGTATTTGTGCTTGAACATGTATGATGCCTGTTGATAGATCTTTTGGCCAGTTAGATAGATATGGACCTCCCTAGGAGAAGAGCGCACCTCCTAGTTTGGTTTGCTCGTGGGTGATGATGATCTCAGGGTGATGATGATCCCTTGAAACCAAGAGATAGGTGTGTCCCGTCGCGGTTAATTGCCTATTCTCAAAGGTACCATATACGTGCGTCCATGCGTAAGGGGTAGCTCCCGATGGGATGGCACGAATGAGTTCCGGTCTCACACTAAGGTTTGGTGTTGATGCGATCCACCTTACATTAGAGCTAGATGACTTGCTTGTATTGTTATGAGGGCCGGGAGGCCAGTATGTTTGTGATGCCTGATGACTGTGTCATGGAAAGTGAGCCAGGGTGGAGGAGATGCCTCCAAGGACCCTGAGCTTACTGAGATGTTTATCTCACCCCGTGTGGGACTTATGTGATTTCAGGTGACGCTTCTGGCAGAGAGGAGCGGTCTCAGGGCGGGAGGCCCTATTAGAGACAGGATCTGCTTGGCTGTGTGGCAGCAGAGAGAGAGCTGGGAGGCTCAGTGATGTTTTGTTGTTGTTTTGTACCCCTGTAGAGGGAAGATGTGTGTGCGCACACATGTATTCTTTTGTATTTGTATATGTTATGTATGCCCTCGTGTGAGGAAGGATCTTAGAGATCAAAAGCTCTTGGATGCTTATTCTTTTGTGAAGACACTTCGAGTGTCAGATGATGTATTTGTACATAACCAGTTATGTTATGTATATGATGGTTCCTCCTGTTATATCTATTGAGATAGTTGTGTTATTTGCCTATGGTTATGTCTATGTGATTCTGGATCAGCAGGGGCTTGTGTTTGTTGTGTGATGAGATGCTCTATGTTCCATACATAATATAATCAAGAAATATGGTTTTTGATTATGCTTCCGCAAGTTTTTAATTAAAGTGATTAAGTGCTAATCTGATAAATAATAATGTTAATACACCGGGTGCATACGGGGTGTTACATTTTATGGTATCAGAGCAGTTTCTTGATAAAAGCATTATGTATGGAAATTGTGTGTTGCTCTTGACTGTTGTTTGAGTTTGACATGACTATTGCATGTGTGGACACTAGTTGTGGGCCTGATCAACTCACTGTTTGGTGTGCATGTGTAGTGTCATGACGAGATCCAGAAACAACAGTGGGGCGACAAATGCCCAACCAGATCCAGTGGCGGCTGCATTGGCAGCCATGCAGCAAGAGCTAGTTGCAAATAGGCAGATGCAGGAGGCGATGTAGCATGAGATGGCTGCTAACCGAGCGATGAACGAGGCCTTGATGAAGGCTAATCAGGAGATGATGGATGAGATAAGAATCCTGAGAGGAGGTGACAAAGCATCCTCTACACCTCCTACACATGAGGGTGACGGTAGCCGTCATCAGGCTAGTGGTAGCCACATGAGAGAGGACCAGGTGTCCCATACTGAGGCTGAAGATGATGTTGTAGCCAGAGGGAAAATGCTTATCACTTTCCGTAAGCATGACCCTCCAGTCTTCCTTGGCGGTTATGATCCTGTGGCTGCAGCTAGATGGCTGCACGCTATGGAGAAGATATTCACGGTGATGGAGTGCCCCGATCACCAGAGGTTGCTGTATGCGACCTATATGCTTCAAGGCGATGCCCATGAGTGGTGGACCACCACACATCAGTTGCTGAGAGGCCAGGGAGAGGTTGTTACCTGGCAGGTGTTTGAGGCTTTCTTCCTGGACAGATATTTTCCCAGGGATGCTAGAGAGCAGAAGCAAGTAGAGTTTGATGGTCTTATTCAGGGGAACTTGACTGTGGATGAGTATCTGGCCAAGTTTAATGAGCTGGCCAAATATGCTCACTTCAGGAGATCTTTACCTGATGCTGATATCCTTGCTGCTAAGTTCCAGAGGGGACTTAGGGAGAGCATAGAGGAGCGGGTTGCGGGCAATGGATCCCGTGACATGGATAGCTTGGTGAGGCAGTGCCGCCAAGTTGAGGACATGCTTCGCATACACCGAGGCAGTCAGTCTTCTCCCTCAGTCAGACTGGAGGAAAGGAAGCCTAGCAGTTCTGGCCCACCCGGAAAGGGTAAGGGCCAGGATTTAAGAGTCTCTACCTCTTCTGATAGATTCAAGAGAGGCTCTAGCCAGAGTGGCTCAGCTCGGAGAAGGCAACCTCTAAAGTGCCCAGCTTGTGGGAGGGAGCACTGGAGATCGTGCCCCTCAGGACAGATTATCTGCTTCAGATGTGGCCAGCCAGGCCATATTTCTCAGGAGTGCACGCAGGTAGGAGGCCGTGCACAGGCTGCTCCAGTTGAGATGACAACACCCACAACAGGCCGGTGTATACTGTTGATGCCAGAGAAGCAGCCAGAGCTCCAGATTTGATCAGAGGTACTGTTCTGATCGATGCTTATGATGCGAGAGTCTTGTTTGACTCCGGAGCTACGCATTTGTTCATTCAGGATGTGATTGCTTATTCTTTTGTATAGACACTTCGAGTGTCAGATGATGTATTTGTACATAACCAGTTATGTTATGTATATGATGGTTCCTCCTATTATATCTGTTGAGATAGTTGTGTTATCTGCCTATGGTTATGTCTATGTGATTCTGGATCAGCAGGGGCTTGTGTTTGTTTTGTGATGAGATGCTCTATGTTTCATACATAATGTAATCAAGAAATATGGTTTTCATTATGCTTCCGCAAGTTTTTAATTAAAGTGATTAAGCGCTAATCTGATAAATAATAATGTTAATACACCGGGTGCACACGAGGTGTTACAGTTGGTTTATTTTGATTGACTAAATCAAAACCACATCAGGTGGTTCACTCACCTTATCTTCTTAATATTAAGTTGTTGCTAATTTTATCAGTTAATTTTATCCCTTATCTTTTTAGCAACTAAGCTCACGTTCTATGCATATAAAAAAACAATCCCTTTGATGGGAAGAGATTATAAAAGGAGATGTGCACTATGGTCAATGTTCCTGTGCTTGCTATCTGAAAATCTCAATACACCATCAGTGTGTGATAGTGAAAGCATAGAAGATCATTAACCCAAAAGTCAGATTACTTTGGAGACTCAAACTAGTTACAGATTACTTGACTCACGAATAACTGCAAATCATCTTTGGAGCAAACAAGAATAGCAATAGCGAGAGGTATTTATGATCTTAATTTTTTCCGCACTTAATCTAATTGCTTATGTTGATTGTATATAAGCATGATTAGATTATTTAGTTTTTTCTTACATTTGGTATCAGAGCTGGTTATTGCCTCTGCCTTGCTTTTGTTTGACACTCATATATGTGAAATACTGTTTCATTGAAATATGGGTATTTTATTTGAACGTTTTAATTATTAAAGAGCCTTGGAATCATATTGAAATTGAATTTTTAAGCTTTCTATAAATTAAAACATGGATTTCGGTATTGAAAATGAATGAGAAAATCATTGGATTTTTATTTTGGTTGAAACTTGGTCAAGTCAACCCGTCTGAAAATTGAAGACAATAGTATCAATGAAACATGTTTCAATTTCGTGGCTTTGAGTTTTGTGAAATTAATCCGTATTCAAATCTTAGTTTTTGTGTCACGATTCACATTCACATAAGGTAAATTATATTAATATATAATTCAATTAACATTTGAACATTTGTTTAGATATTCAGTTTATATCTTTTAGGGAAACCTTTTTTGTATGTGGTCCATTTAGTTCACTCACTACATACATTAATTTGTGTTTATAAGAGAATATTTTGTGATATATGTTCACATAATCTATTGTCATTCTGTCATTACATGTATTAATTTATGTTTTCCTATACATGTAATATTAAGTTGATTAATCTGAATGATTGATTATTTAATTTTATTGTTTATGGTTAATTACAATAAAGTTAATTTTGGAAATTAGATAATATTTAGTGATCTTTATAATTTAATTGATTAAAGCCTAGGCACAACAACTTTAATTATTTAAATTATATATTAAGAGTCTCTAGATCATATAAGATAAATAATATTAATTGTAATTAATCATAATATAATATAGTAGATATTATTCCACATGAATTTCTATTACATTTTTGTATGATTAATTAGGATAAAATATTAAATTATATTTTTTTGATTTGCCCACAGGGATCAACAAATATAACTTGATAGTTTTATTATAATGTTTATGTGAATTTTTTAATTGAATTAAAATTTTAACCCACAGACAAATTTTATATCGCTAAATTCATAATTTTATAAGCATGACTTATATTGGTAAAACATGATACATTATTTTGCCTCAAATTTTAATGATAAGCATATATGTTGAATTATTTGCAACTATACAAATTAATACAATTGTTGTCCCGAAATTGAGAGGAGATTATTTTTGATATGGAAAGAAAGGATTCGGTTGACGTTAGTGTATATGGACATTGATTATGCTATCTTGAAAGTTGAGCCACCAGCAATTATAGAGAATGGTGAACCAGAGGAGATGGATCTGTATGAGTATTGGAAAGATCCAATTGACTCTGTGTGATGTTCATTAAGACTAAAATATAAGCTAATATTAAGGGCTCAGTTGAACAGTATGACAATGTGAAAGTCCTCCTGAAGTACATTGTGAACAATTTGAAACTTCAGGAAAGACATTGACAAATACCTTAATAATGAAATTTTCTTCCATGAAGCTCAATACTCTGAGGGGTGTGCGTGAGCACATCATGCATATGAGGGGCATTGCAGCTCAACTAAAAACTTTAGAGGTGGACATATCTGACTCTTTTCTGGTGCATTTTATTCTGAATACTCTCCCAGCACCATATGGTCCCTTTAAAATATCTGACAACACACATAAAGATAAATGGTCTATTAATGAACTCATGACCATGTGTGTTCAGGAAGAGGGGAGGTTGCAGTTGGAACAAGGAGATAGTTCTCTTATGATGACTGAAAAGAAGGATAATAAGAAAGGTCATAAGAACAAGGGAAGTGGTAAAATACCACCTCAAGCTGGAATTAAGAAATAATCTAGGTGTTTCTTCTATAAAAGGAAGGGGCACATGAAGAAAGATTGTCCTAAGTTCAATCTATGGTTTGGAAAAGAAAGGTATGCCTACCTATTTAGTTTGTTATGAATCTAATATGATTAATCATAACACATGGTGGATTGATTTGCAATATGGTCTTTTCTATATTAATTTGCAAAATGATACCACTTATGATGCTATGCATGTTAATGTTGGCATGAATCGATGTGTTACGAATGAGGATTCCTCTATGTTGTGGCAACATTAGGACACATCTCTATCGAGAGAATTAAGATATTGGTAAATGAATGGGTACTTAGTGCTTTGGATTTTACTGATTTTGATACTTGTATAGATTGCATTAAGGGTAAGCAAACTAACAAGTATAAGAAAGGTTCAAAGAGGAGCTCAAATGTATTAGAAATCATACATACAGATATTTGTTGTCCAAACATGGACGCAAGTAGGCCAAAATAATTTATCACCTTCATAGACGATTATTCACGATATATGTATCTCTACTTACTTCATTCTAAAGATGAAGTTTTAGATTCCTTTAAAGTTTTTAAGGCCGAAATGGAGAAACAATGTGGAAAACAAATTAAGTTCGTGAAATCTGATAGAAGTGGTGAATACTATGGTAGATACACGGAGAATGGACAAGCACCTAATCTATTTGTGAAGTTTCTTCAAGAACATGGGATTGTTGTCCAGTACACTATGCCTGGTTCTCCGGATCAGAAAGGTGTGGCAAAAAGAAGAAACCAAACCTTAATGGACATGGTGCAAAGTATGCTTAGTAATTTCAAGCTTCCTAAGTCATTGTAGACTGAAGCACTGAAGGTGATAGTGTACATAGTAAACCGAGTTCCAACTAAGGTTGTCCCAAAGACACCATTTAAGTAATTTAAGAGTTGGAAATCGAGTTTGTGACAAGTACACATTTGGGGATATCCGTCTGAAGTGAGAATCTATAACCCACAAGAAAAGAAGCTTGGCCCAAGGACCATTAGTGGATACTTCATTGTATATGATGAAAGGTCTAAGGGATACAATTTGTATTGTCCATTTCAAATTACAAGGATTATGGAATCAAGAAATATTGAATTTCTTGAGAATGACTTGATTAGTGGGAGCGATCAATCCAGAGATTTTGTTTTTGAGAAAGATCATTCAATTAATCAGCCATCCACTTCAAATCTTAGATTGGTTGTTATTAACAATACCTTTCCAACTATCATTCAAGATCCACAATCTGCTGATAACCTAGTTGATCAAGTTGTTCATGAGGAGCAAGAAGAAATTGTTGATCAACCAATTGAACAACAAGTTCCTCAAGAAGATAATGAAACAAAATTAAGGAGATCTACTAGAATAAAGAAATCAGCGATACCGAGTGACTTTGCTGTGTATCTACAGGAATCTGACTATACTATTGGAGTTGAAAATGATCTTGAAACGTTTTCATAAGCCATGAGTTCTAAAGAATAAAACTTGTGGTATGATGCTATGAAAGATGAAATGAATTCTATGGCATCGAATGGAGTCTAGGATCTTGTTTAGTTGCTTGATGGTGCAAAGGCCATTGGATGTACATGAGTCTTTCTAAGAAAGACTCATTTAGGAAACATTGAGAGATATAAAGCAAGACTCGTAGCCAAGGGATTTAATCAAAAGGAAGGAATCGACTACAAGGAGACATTCTCTTATGTATCTAAGTAAGATTCTCTATGCATCATTCTGGCACTGGTTGCACATTTTGACTTAGAGTTGCAACAAATGGATGTGAAAACAACTTTCTCAATAGAGACCTAGAGGAAGAGGTTTATATGAAACAACTGAAGGATTCTCATCTACTAAGGGTGAGCAATTGGTATGCAAGCTTAAGAAATCTATATATGGATTGAAACTAGCCTCCCTTTAGTGGTACTTAAAATTTCATGACGTTATTTCTTCATTTGGTTTCATAGAAAATGTTATGGATCTCTGTATATACCAGAAGGTCAGTGGGAGCAAAATTTGTTTCCTTATTTTATATGTGGATGATATTTTACTTGTAACCAATGATAAGGGTTTGCTATATGAGGTGAAACAATTTCTCTCTAAGAACTTTGATATAAAGGATATGGGTGATGCCTCTTACGTTATTGGCATCAAGATACAATGTTAAAAGTGTTCATTGTTTGTCTCAAGAAACCTATATTAACAAAGTTTTGGAAAGATTTAGAATGAGTAATTGTTCAACAAGTGTAGCTCCCATTGTGAAGGGTAACATGTTTAATTTAAGCCAATGCTCGGAAAACGATCTTGAGGGGGAACAGATGAAGAACATTTCTTATGCTTTAGCATTGGAAGCCTTATGTATGCTCAGGTCTACACAAGACTTGATACTGCTTTTGTTGTTGGAGTGTTAAGAAGATATCAAAGTAACCCAGGTTTAGACCACTGAAAAGTTGCAGAGAAAGTGATGAGATACCTTTAGAGAACTAAGGACTATATGCTTATGTACAGATGGACTGATAACTTGGAAGTGATTAACTACTCAGATTCAGACTACACTGGCTGTGTTGATTTGAGAAAATTGACTTTGGGATATGCTAGCTAGTGGAGTTGTGTCTTGGAGAAGTGTCATGCAGACCTTGACTGCTACTTCCACTATGGAGGCTGAGTTCGTTTATTGTTTTGAGACTACCTCACATGGTGTATGGATAAGGAGTTTCATTTCTGGGCTTAGAGTTATGGATTCTATTTCTAAGTCATTGAAGATATACTATGATAATTCAGATGTTGTTTTATGGCTAAGAATAACAAAAGTTGTAGTCGAAGCAAAGACATCAACATTAAGTATCTAGCCATAAGAGAATGTGCTAAAGATAATACAGTGGTTATTAAGAACATTAGCACTGAATTAATGATTGTCGATCCTTGAACTAAGGGCATGCCACCATTCAAATTTAAGGATCATGTGGAAAGGATGGGACTTGGTTCCCATATGTGATTTTCATTATAAGAATGATATTAAGAAACTCTATTGTGATGTTTTTCATTCAGTTTATGCGCATCTACAGTTATTTATTCTGAGAAACATCAATTAAGTTTGGACCTAGAATAAACATTGGGTTTATTCATTAATTTGTATGGGCTTGAGAAATATAATGCAATGTATTACATGGAAGGTATTATTCGCGTATATATTAGAGGAACTATCACCATGATTCATGTATTTTATGTGATGACCCTGGAGTCTGGCACGATCAGCGCCAGTGTGGTGCGAGTAGCGCCAAGCATCTGAAGGAATAGCACGAGTAGCGCCGGAGGCTCTGCTAGTTGGCACGAGTAGCGCCAGTGTGGCGCGGTTAGCGCTAGACACACTGGAGGTCGGCGCGAGTAGCGCCAGAAGTGTTTCAGAAGGCCTTTCCCTGATGGTTTTGGCGCCAGTAGCGCCAGGTTAGCGTGAGTAGCGCCACAGGCACTGGGGGTTGGCGCGGATAGCGCTGTGGTGGCGCGGTTAGCGCCATATGTTCTGGGTGTTGGCGCGGATAGCACCGTGGTGGCGCGGTTAGTGCCATATGTTCTGGGTGTTGGTGCAGATAGCGTCGTGGTGGCACGGTTAGCGCCATAGTCTCTGGAGCTTGGCGCGGTTAGCGCCAGAAGTGGCGCGACCCACGCGGGACCTCTGACGGGGCAGGTATAAAAGCCCCATTTACTTGATTTTGGCCCCAAACCTTGCTTCTTCTTCCTCCCAGCTGCTCTCCACTATTGTTGAAGGGCCAAGCTTCCTTAGACCTTCATTCTTGACCCAAAACACCTTTCTTCAAACATCAAACTTGTTGGAAGCCACCTAGAGAGCGTGAATCCTTCATCACTTTTCCCAAAAACCACCAAACAGAGAGATCGAAATCTCTAGGAGACTTTGAAAAACTCGAGCTCGACGAGGAAAGGGAGCGATTCTTGGACACCCAAGTTAGGGGAAGTGGTCCACTGGTCTTCCTTGTCGTCTTTGAGGTAAGAAACTCGAGTTTTACTGTTTGATTTGTGATTTTGATTTTGGGATGAATAGTGACCCTTTTGAGCTAGAGTTGAAATTAGCCTTGGGTCCTTTAGAAAAGTATGTTTAGGGAGTTGTTGTGATGAAGGATTAGCTTTCAAATGTTAGTTTCATGGACTTTGGTTCTTGGCTTTGAGAAATGCATGTGTTGGTATTTTGTTGGTTAATTGATGATTATAGACCATGCATGAGCCTTGATATTTGCTCTAGATGTGCCTGAGAGGCTATATGAACGGCTACATTGGGTGAAAGAAACCGTTCAAACCACATTGTGAATTCTTAAGTTTTGGCCTGTATAGAGCTTTGAGCTCTTTGTTGTGGCTTGCACCGAGTCTTGTGGAGACTCTAGTGCCGTGGCTAGGCCAAGATAGACCTCTGGGGGTCCATGTTTTGTCCAGTGATTGGACTAGCTATGATAACCTTAAGATAGAGGACTTAAGGGTTTATATGGAAAGGAATGACGCTTCCTTTCATTGTGACGGTTGAGAACCGTGTTATATGCTTGTGTCTTGTGAGGTTGCTTGGTTTTTGATTGAGCTTATATGCCTTGTATAGGGCGTGACACCGAGGGTGTCAGTGGCGTAGACCACTGTTCAAGGACTGAACTGCAGAGCACGGCTTTGCCAGGTAAGTTCTTTGTTTCTTGGGGATGTTTCCCACTGCTGTGTTTCACCATACTCCGAGGGAGTGATGGTTGCGTTCATGATGCATGCATTAAATGGTTGTTACTTGCTCATAATGATATGTATGCATGATTCTATGCCATGTATGTATGGATACCTGTTGATTAGATCTTCTGGCCAGTTAGATAGATATGGACCTCCCTAGGAGAAGAGCGCACCTCCTAGTTTGGTTTGCTCATGTCAAGGGTGATGATGATCCCTTAAGACCAAGAGATAGGTGATCTCATCGCGGTTGAAGCCTATTCTCGGAGGTGTCATATACGTGCGTCCATGCGTAAGGGGTAGCTCCCGATGGGATGGCACGGGTGTGAGTTCCGGTCTCACACTGAGGACTAAGAGTCCTGATGCTGATGATGATGCATCGTGGCGGCGTAGTTCCGCAGATATACATTAGAGCTAGATGATTGGCTGTATATTGTTATGAGGGCCGGGAGGCCAGTGTTTGTGATGCCTTGATGACGTGTGTCATGGAAAGTGAGCCAGGGTGGAGGAGATGTCTCCAAGGACCCTGAGCTTACTAAGATGTGTATCTCACCCCGTGTGGGGATTATGTTTTGCAGGTGACTCTGATACCAGAGGTGATGGTTCTCAGGGCAGAAGGCCCCAATAGGGACAGTTGTGCAGCTTTTGTGAGCTGGGAGGCTCGTTTTGCATATTTTGTTATACCTTGTACCCCTGTAGAGGAAAGATATGTGTGTGTGCACATATTGTGTTTATGTTTATGTTTTGGACATGGACTGTATATGATTGTATGCCCTCGTGTGAGGAAGTGATCTTTAAGATCAGAGCACTGGGATGCTTATTCTTTTGTATAGACACTGTGAGTGTCAGTGATGTATATGTACATATACCTTTGTTTACCTCCTGATATATCTGTAGAGATATTGTTTATGCATCTGCCATGGTTTTATTTTGTTGTTGTGTATCAATGAGGCTGAATATAGTTATGATGTGTACTTAGTGCGAACCATACATAATGAATCAAGAAATACGGTTTCGAAATCGTTTCCGCGGCTTTTTAATTAAAGTAATTATGCGCTTATCTAATTAAATAATATGTCAATACACCGGATGCATACGGGGTGTTACATTTTATTTCTCACTAAAGTGTATGATGAGATATGTGGACCAAGTGGGAGAATGTTGGTTTATTTTGATTGGCTAAATCAAAACCACATAAGGTGGTCCACTCACCTTATCTTCTTAGAATTAAGTTATTGCTAATCTTATCAGTTAATCTTATCCCTTATCTTTTTAACAACTAACCCCATGTTTTATGCATATCAAAAACAATCTTTTTGATGGGAAGAGATTATAAAAGGAGATGTGCACTATGGCCAAGGTCCTTGTGCTTGCTATCTGAAAATCTCAATACACCATCAGTGAGTGATAGTGAAAGCATAGAAGATCATTAAGTCAAAAGTCAGATTACTTTGGAGACTCAAACTGTTTACATATTACTTGACTCACGGACAACTACAAATCATCTTCGGAGCAAACAAGAATAACAATGACGAGAGGTATGTATGATTATTTAATTTTTCTTACAATAACATCATTATACTTTTCTTGTTTTAAAACTTAAATAACCATCTCTTATAGTTTTTGAAAGTAACTATAATTAAGAATCAACACTATTGTATTCCTACTAAGAATGCTTTAAACTTTCAAATTATTCAAATTTAGTTGTTAAACTCGATCAAGTTTTTGTAATTAATTACTTTTGCATATTTAATTAAGTGTACAGAGGGGAAAGTAATTATTAAAGTAACTAGTTAATTACTATTTTTTTGGCACATAAAGTAACTACCTAGTACTTTGAAGAAAAATAAACAAAATATAACTAAAGGTAAAAGAAAAGAAGAAAAAAAGGTTAAATTATGTTATTTGGAAAGTGTTAATGTGTTAACATATATAGTGTTTTACATATCATTAATAAAATAAAATAGGAATAAATTTGACATTTTATTCAATTCAATTTTAACTTAGCGGGACTAAAATTTTTAATTCCAACCGAATGACTATTTCGTTGAAAAATGAATCTAAACTGCAAATCCCTTCTTCACCAAGGAATGGGGTTTGATGGATAAAGACACATAGGTCAACAGAAGAATGGAGAAGATGAAAAAAGAGAAACGGAGAAGGTATGAAACATTGTCTTTTATTATATATAAACAAAAATTAGAAGATAAGTAGCCAAAACATCAATCGAGTTTAGCCACGCCCCCGTTGCACTGTTTTGGGTGGATACAACCCAAAGTCAACTATATATCAATCTATTAGCCAACCTAACCCATGATTTGTGTATCCGATACAATTGGGTTTGACTTGGTTGATATTGTTGTGTCAACATAACCTAATGAAACGTCTTTATATATGTTTTGGATCTCTCTCGAGAAGATTTTGATCCACAAATAAGAATGATACCAATATATTTCTCTAACACTATTTTTTTTTTTTTTGATAGAAAAATTCTCTAACACTGTTAAGCTCAACAACATTAAGAACCTTTAGTGTTACATCCAATCCAATACAGTCGTAAAATACTGTATTGACATCGTTAATTTAAAAAGTTGTACACATACGCATGCATCAATAAATTAAAAATCATGATATTCTAAAAGTCATCAACTTATTATGCATATCAATTTATCATTAGATAATAATGTAAAGATAATATAAACTATTTTCTCTTTAAAAAAGTCTATCAAATTTTAAATCAAATAAATCCTTAATTTCTCAATTTATTCTGGCCAAATGGTAAAAAAAGAATCTTTAGTCACTGTTCTTGGGTTGATTATTTAATATAATTCGTTAAAATTACTCTCTGAAATAAAGCATTAACTAGAGAATTTTTCTTACCTGAACTCCATGCCTTCGCATTTTATTTGTTGAGAGTTTTTGTCTTTAAATTCATTTTCTTCCCATGCTTTTGGTGAAATCAAGAGTACTCTAGTGATGCTACAACTTACTTATTTTTTATTAGTTAGTTTAATTGATAATAATAAATGATTTATATTTATAATATTTTTTCTAAAATTATCCTTATCATTAATACTTCTCTCTTTTAATTATTTATAAATACATTGTCTCTTCTTTTAATAAAAGGTAATGCAATAAATATTATGCAGTATCTTTTATGAGTGGATACTTATTACTAATATATTTTCCTCTTTGTTACTACAACATGCATGTAACAGTAGTGCTACGTTGTAATCATGGATTGTTGCCCCCAAAATTGCAGCTAATGTTGTTAGCAATCACATCTTCATGCAGCCATCGATGATAGATCAGAATCAAGAAGCGATTGCCCTAAATGATGGCTCTGCAAAATTAAAATCTTGGAAGCATGTTAGTGTGACTGCAGGAACAAAATTGTTCTTTGAAAGAGAATTAATAATCTATTAGTTTATAGAGCATGCCGAGATTGTAGGGAAAGCCAAACGATTTGCGTATGTTAATGAAAGAATGCAGCACCATGATGTAGAGCAGAAGAGAACATGAATTAATATATTCCTAAAAAATACCAAATGAATGTAATTTAGTTCACATGTTAGAATCCAGTAAAAAAAAAAAAAAAGTAAATAATCATTTTTGTTCATAAATGTGTAAAACATTGATAAATTTATCATTGAAAGATTAAATTCAAATTTTAGTCTCCGAAAGTATAAAAAGTGTTACAAATTTATTATTCCGTTAAATTATGTCCGTTATCGTTAATGAAAGAGCCTATATGACACAAAATGACGAAAATGTCACAAAAATGATTGTCAACATGACTATTGAACATATTTTGGACAAAAATGTCAGTAAATTATCATTGGACAAAAATGTCAGTAAGTTATCATTGGACAAAAATGTCAGTAAGTTATCAAGGACCAAAATATCAGTAATTTTTCATTGGACCAAGATGGCAGTAATTTTTTTTGGAAGCAAAATGTAAGTACATTTCCATTGGACAAAAATGTCATTAAATAACCATTTGACCAAAATGTCAGTAATTTTCCATTGGATCAAAATGTCAATAATTTTTTGTTGGACCAAAATGTCAGTACGTTTCTATTAGACTAATTCGTCATACCCCAAATTTCGTTTCATTTAAAGGTAAAATATAATGTAAGGATAAATCTTTCCTCTTTTTTTTATCGTTGCAAACATAATAATAACATTACAATAATCAATTAAAAAATAGAAAAGTAAACATAAGTTAGAAGAAACATAATAATGACCATAATATTGATTAATAACCATAATAATTTGTCACAATAGTATATAAATGTTTATTTTGGATATTTTCTATTGTGACAAACAAATTATGGTTATTAATCAATATTATGATGATTATTATATTTCTTTTAACATATGCTTACTTTCCTATTATTTTAAGTAATTATTGTAATGTTATTATTATGTTTGTAATGATAAAAAAAAGGAGAAAAATTTACCCTTAAATTATATTTTATCTTTAAATGAAACGAAATTTGAGGTCTGACAAATTAGTCCAATAGGAACATATTGATATTTTGGTCTAACAAAAAAATTATGATATTTTGATCCAATAGAAAATTACTGACATTTTGGTCAAATGGTTACTTAATAACATTTTGGTCCAATGAAAATGTACTAACATTTTGGTCCAAAAAAAGTTATTAACATTTTGGTCCAATGAAAAATTACTCACATGTTGGTCCAGTGATAACTTACTGACATTTTGGTCCAATAGAAAATTACTGACATTTTCGTCCAAAATCTATTCAGCAGTCATGTTGACAATTATTTTTGTGACATTTTTGTCCATTTATGTCATGTAGGTTTTTTCATTAACGGTAACATACAAAAGTTAATGGAAAGATGAATTTGTCACACTTTTTACACCTTCGGGGACTAAAATTTGAATTTTCATCTTTTAGGGACGAATTTGTCAGTGTTTTACACATTCAGGGATGAAAATATTTATCCCAAAAAAATTGAATTCAATTCGTAGAACATATTTTTGGATAAGGATGATAATCTTAAATATAATTAAGTCTCATAAAAAATTTAATTTCGTAACTAACAGAATAATTATGCTTACGAAAATACTTAAACTTTCTAAGAAAAAAACTAATTACAATGGTTACAATATATATATATATATATATATATATATATATATATATATAATTTTCTTTTGATCTCTATATAAAATATTCCGATAAATATTTTAAAATTCAAGCATCCTCGTATTAAAATATGAACGACTAGAGATAATGAGAAGTTATGGTTTCATTATATAAGCAATATGGAATGTATTAGTTGCCTTGTTTCTTGGGTTTGCACGTTTCCAAACACCTGTACCATTCTCTTTAATCATATAATACTTTATAAGATGGCTAGCACATTAATTTATGTGGGTTGCATTGATCAAGGATACTTCATGCACCAAGTTATGAATATATTTTAAGCACTTATCTGTTATAGGAAACATATATAATGATTGAGATCATCTTGTAGTTATTCCACTCTAAGAGATGATGCTAACTTGAACTTTTCCCAATCCTATTTGACTTTCCATTCTACAAAAGAAAATTCCTCCCTTGTTGATTAATTAAGGGTACTCGCCAAAGTTATTTTCGTTTTCTTTATCGCCTTTGAATCTAAATGTTGTCCCAATGCAGCCATTGGGTGTACATTACAAGATTAAATAAGTGAAAGTTTATATATATAAAGTTTCACATTACACTTGTTACTTATAATAAGAATAAGAGGTAATATAATAAATAGATGTGCCATTGTCAGCAATCACCATATTTAAATTTGGTAAAAATTTGAAAACTAAAATTATTTCTCCAAGTATTTATAATTTCGCATGAATTGATTCATATATTTATCATTTTTTTCTAACAACAATGATACAATATAATTTTGAAAAAAGATATCAGGATAAAGCAAAATGATAAATCATTATAGAGAAAAATTATTCTTTATAATATTTTTTTACAAGAGAGTGAGTCCTAGCATATTTTTGTTTTGGTGATTTATTGATCATAAATTTGAATATGAAAATAGTCTTTTTTTATTTGCAAAGCTAAGGTTTAATTGAGTTCTCAAACAATGAGGTACTTATTTTTTTTTTGTTTTATAATATTTTTTACAACAATTTTTATAATTAAAAGATATGTAAAAAGGTATTCCCACTAAAAAAGGAGATGTAAAAATAAAAAATAAAATAAATAATTAGTGCGATGAAAGATATACATATACATATGTAACAGTAATAGTAAATGTAGAGTGTTACTTTTAAACAAGGACGTTAATATCTTATGCTAGTGCTAAGTATTTCATTATATTTTAACTTGTATCTTTTATGACATGAGTTAAGGTCTTTCCGTTAAAAACAAAAGTAGTAATCACAAATTACAAATACAACATTCCCCAAAAAAGGACTATCAAGAAAATTTTTGATAATGATTTTTGCTTACAAAATTAAGAGGAAAATATATAACTCTATTTCTTTGAAGTTAAGCTCATCGGAAACTTTGTGTTTGCTTGGGAGCATTTTTATAGCATTTCATTTCAAATCTGTTTAGCTTAACTTTCTCAATACTAATGGCATTAAATTTCATTTAATAATTATATCAAAAGAGCATTTAAGTGACTTAATTCCTTAATTCATACTCCTTTTTTTAGAGGGATAACTAACGGGAATTGGATATAATAAAAAAATAGTTTCTGTAAATAAATAAAAAATACTTAATTTCTACGAGTGAAATTACAACAAAAAAAAAATGAAAGTGAAATAGTGTTAGATCAAATTCTCTTCGAAAGAAATATCGATATTTAATATCCGTATCTCAAATATGATTATTTTTAAAAGCGGATAATAAGGTTATGTTGAATAAATTAACTAAAAATTGAATTAGAAGTTAGAAAGTTAATTAAATGCTGAAAAATTAG
Organism: Glycine tomentella; assembly: GCA_007407185.1. Taxonomy (NCBI): domain Eukaryota; kingdom Viridiplantae; phylum Streptophyta; class Magnoliopsida; order Fabales; family Fabaceae; genus Glycine; species Glycine tomentella. Next base: position 373,910 of record PYAF01001739.1, on the reverse strand, counting down.
TTAGAAGTTGGTAGTTGAAAGCTGAAAAATTAACTTATTAAATTATTAGTGATTGTTAAAACAAACTGTGTAAGTAGCTGAAAAGTATAAAATGATTGAAAAATTATATAATCATGATTTATTTAAAAAGGATAAGTAATAAATTTGATAAATATATTAAAGATAAAAAGAGAAGAAACTATAAAAAAAATTAAAAGCTAACGTTTTAAAAAATATTATTTCAAGTAGTACGCATTTAAAAAATGCTAGAAATTATTAAAAAAATGATTTATCGATTAGGCAAATAAGTTTTTTAACTAGTAAAAAAAATTAGAAGTAAATTGAAATATTTTGTTGAATATAACTTAAGAGAGATTGATATAGGAATAAAAAAAAAACAAATACCAACAATAGGAATGGGCCATGACTAAGAGATTATTATTGCCTATGAATTGGAGGAAACCTTTGGGGGCCATTAATTTGTTTCAAGGGTAGATCTTTTAGTCTCGATAATACAAAAGGAGAAAAAAATAATATCGCATTTGTTATGAAGTAATAAATTAATTAATCCAGTATATATTTTTTATTTGGGTCAGTAATCCCACCTTCAATCAATATTTAATTCGGTGGAGGGGGTAGCGAATACTTATTTTCATGGGATACAAATATCTTTTTTGAGTAAAAATACACATACACCCTTTTCCTACTCATTATCACATTCCCCTATTAATTATTCATTCATTTACATCCTCTAATTTTTGTTATTCTCAAAATTTTTGTTCATGTATCAATTGTTCTTTACTGCTAATGTCATGAATTTTAAAGGAGTAATGAGATAGGTTTTGTCATAGGAATGTGAGATATATAATATTTTGAGTATAGTTTATTTGTCATTTGTTGGTCTTACAATAAAATTGTTTGTTTTATAAAAAAGATAACATCTTTAACATAATAATAAGGATATTTTAGTAATTATAATATATTCACAAGAAAAAATAATTTAACCAAATATATGTCTTAATTATTCCCGAAAATATAAAAATTATTCACAAATAATTTTATAATTAACTAAACACATTTTTATTTATTAAATACTCATAAATAATATTTTCATGTTTTATTCATAGAAATAATATTCACAAAATTAAAAAAGTTGTAAAACAAACATCCCTTTGAGAAATTAACCAAAAAGAAAACATATATTTCCTACATTATCCTATTTTAGAAATAATCATAATTAAGATATAAATATAGGGAGTAATAAAGAGAAACTGTTGTGTGTGAGGGTAAGAAAATAGAGATTCAACCAAAGATATCTACATCAATCACCATCAACAATAATATACGGATACTGATATAATTACAAACACATACTATTTGATTGTATTTTTTTATATTTAAAAGGATGTATTCAATTAATATTTTAAAATATTTTTTTATAAAAAAATCGAGATATTGAATCAATATTTTTAAATAATTAAAATAAATATTATGGTATTCATCAAGACTATTAATATTTATTTAAGAAATTTAATAAAATTTGTTGATATTCAATTAAGACTTGTTATAACTTAAAAAAAATATGATATTCAAAAGTATATAAATTTCAACTAATTTTTTCTTAGGATGAATTTTTTTAATGGATTTTATTAGACTTTTTAGTAAAAAAATACACATTAAACAATCTCATTCAAACCTTTGAGATTTCATGAGATTTTTTTTCTTTTCTTGTCAATTGACATATTTTTTTTTCTCATCACATATAATCTCTTATCTCTTTGTTGAAAATGGTAGACATTTATGATTTTTTTTTACTCTTTCGACTAATGATCAACATGCTCTGAAACATGTGATATGAGAGATCATCCCAATTTTTTGAATTTGGGATATCTTGATTACATATTTATAGATACAAGTAAACGTGAATATATATGAACATGTGAAATATATAGTTTTAATGAACATGAGAAGTCAACTGATATATAAGTGAATAAATATATAAATGATGTTTGAAAAAATTGTTGGTCATTTTTTTGTTTGGTGTGATTGTTATTGTGAGAATGACTATATATAGACATTCATGCTATTGACAGACATTGCGGTATATAATTTTTATACAATTAACATGATTGATGATTGAAGAAGAATGAATTTATTATGCTTGTAAATATGTTAGAGAAAATTGATTTGTTATGTAATAGGTTTAAGCTTCTTTTTTTTTGTATAAAATTAATTTTATTAATTTAAAGTGTTAAGTGAACATGAATCCTTATCAATAATTTTGAATATATTTTAAAAAATTTATAAAGTTCTTTAAAATCTTAAAAATCCATAATGTTTTTTAAATCTTTTGAATTCATATTTTGTAAAATCTTAATCATAAAAATATTTTTAAAAAATCTTAAAAATCATTGCATTCTTACAAAATCTTTAAAATCCACAATATTTTTTTTATGTCAAAATAATCTTTTAAAATTCAAATCCAATATACTTCTTTATTTTTATATAATATCTTCTATTATATTTATGTTATTACCAAAGACAAATCTTAATACAAAATTATTTTTACTTAATTAATAATTTCAAATTCAAATCTTAATTAATAGGTGACTATATTAAATATTCTGAGAAAGTTTTTTTTTTACCTATAATAAATTTATATAATTCTAACAGTAATTACCTCTAATTACCTCTTACTACCCCTTATATGTGAAAGAGATACGGTATGTACTACATGTGTTCTCTACCCAAAAAGTCTTTCATATTTCTACTTTTTAATTTTTTTTTTGTTTCAACTACTGTAAGCTCCTCAGTGAAATGATAAAATGTTTTTACAAATATTTTTATAAATTTATATTCTTTGAAATTGAATATAAAATTAACATTTAATCCAAATTAAATCCTAATCACACTTTCTTTAAATAGTGCATGATTATCCGTCCATACATGAGTATTCAGTCAACAAATATTGCAGAAGGTTGGGCATAAGTAACCACCGAAAACAGTGTCTGTGCTCTCCTAAACCCTGAGAGCGCATTTACTTCTCTTCATTCAATCAAATAAATTCCATTTCCCCAACGCCATCCATTTCCATTCACAATGAACTTGACACCCCGTCCCACGTGCCCCTCACGTGACCCCTTCATGCACAACACAACACACACTCTCACACTTCAAGTTGAGACACTCACTATATGATCTGATTTTCCCTCTCTTTTGTCTCTCTCAAGTCTTAAGTCTTAACACTAAACCAAACCCAATGGCTTCTCCGCCACCCTTATCGCTAAACGTCGTCGGATCAGACACGGACCCAAACATTAACACCTTCCCAACCGCTACAAGTTCGTTAACGCCGCCGTCACCGCGCCGTTCATCTCCGTTACAGAACCTCAGCCCCAGCATTCTGATCATCGTTACGGTCCTCGCCGTCACCGTCATCGTCTCCCTTGCGCTCTGCTTCCTCCTCCGCCACCTCAACCGCCGCTGCCTCCGCCGCTTCTCCTCCTCCTCCGCCCCTCCCTCGGCTGCCGCGACGCCGATTTTCGCATCTAGCCGCCGCATCTCGCCGGAGATACTCCACTCCTCGGCTTCCGCTTCCGCCTCCGTCATCGACACGCTCCCTGTCTTCACGTTCTCCTCCGTCACGCGCCGCTCCTCCGCGGTCGCCGGCGACTGCGCCGTGTGCCTCTCGAAGTTCCACCACCACGACCTCCTCCGCCTCCTCCCTCTCTGCTGCCACGCCTTCCACGCCGAGTGCATCGACACGTGGCTCCAGTCGAACCTCTCGTGCCCGCTCTGCCGCTCCGCCATTGTCGCGGACGATTCCGACCTCGCGAAGATACTCCGGCCGCCGTCCTCCAGCGGTAGCAGCGACAGCTTCCGCCTCGAGGTAGGAAACATCAGCCGCCGCGGAAACGACGGCGCCGCCGAAGGAGGCTCCGTCGCGCGTGGCGGTTCGCGCTCCTATTCCATTGGATCGTTCGAGTATTTAGTGGACGAAGAATCAGAGGTTCCGTTCAGCCACGCTCACCGGAGGAGCGTCGACGATGCGAAGGAATTTCCGGCGCCGGCGGAGGCTCCGGTGAGACACAACGAGGCGAATCTCGCTGGAGAAGTTGGCGGCGTTAGAAGCTGGCTTAAGGACTACGTGGATAGGGTTTCGGCTTCTATTTCGTCGCGAACGGCGTCGTTTCGAGGCTCCGGAAGGATCTTCAGCGGTGGCGGCGGAAGCAGTGGTCGCCGAAGCGACGTCGTTCCGGTCGCTGCTGCGGAATACGACGTCGAAGGGAACCGAATTGGCGAAGAGATCAGCGAAATGTTTCGTTGGCTTTCAGGGGTATGATTGGTAAATAACGATGAACAGTTAATTAGGATATATTTTTAATTTTGATTAATTTTTTTTAAATCATTCCAAATATTCCTTGCTCATTTGGCTTCCACATGAATATTTCCCTCTTTAATTTGTTTTGGGGTACTTGCAATAAAGTTAATGTAACTTGAAATCCGTGTAGATAGTAAGAATTTCGAATTCGGACCATAGAATTGTTTTAGAAATATATACTATGATGATCATATTATGAGATACAATGTTACGAATGATTTTTAAAATTATATGATATGTTTATATAAAGGGCTTCAATTATGCATCAACGTAGTTTATTTCCATTTTTTCCGTTCGTGATATGGTTTTCTTTTGGGTAGACAAGTATATATTTACTATGATGATCATATTATGTGATGAAAAGATACATCTGATTTGAAACTGTATGATATTTTTGTTTATATAAGGCCACCAATTATGCATCAAAGTAGTCGATTTGTATTTTTTCCATTCATTATATGGTTTTCACTTGGTTAGATATTAATATTATGCTTAAGTGCAATAAATTATTCTTTAATATATATATATATATATATATATATATATATATATATATATCTTTCTCATTATTCAAAGCAGCATTTACAACAAATAAAAGTCAAAGATATTTATTATTTTAAAAATTTAATTTAACTAAAGTGATTATTGGAGGAATTAAATTGTTTTTGCCAATTTGATTCTTGGTAACATGTGAAAAGAGCACAGTGTAAATATAAAATTATACTACTAGTTCACTTTATTTTTGTTGAAATTTAATTGATTTATTTTAAATATAAAAAAATCTTTCTCATACAGTGTCGAGATAATATAGCTAGTTAGTCAATTGAACTTATACCAGACAATGAAGGGTAGATTACTTGTAAAGAAGGTTTATCAATACTTGCATTCGAAGAGATTTTTCTCATCCTCAAGAAAAGTATAGTTATACTAAAGAAAGTAAAAAAAGAAGTATAGTATATTTATTTATTTTACATAATATACATGATTTATAATATGCATGGAAAATAAATAACTACATCTAGATTAGTATATTTTCGCATAAGAAAAATTATTTAATACATTTGGTTTTCTTTAGTATCACTATCCTTCTGTCAGAAAGAGAGCCAAAACCTGATATTCAAGTTTTCTTTCTTCGGCTAAAGTGTTATTTCTGTAAAACATTGTGATGGTATGAGTAAAATTGAACCTGATTTTCTTACATACTATGGAAAATTAATAACTACATCTAGTTTAATAGATTTTTGCATTTTGGAAAATAAATAACAGTATATATGCATTTTGGCTTTCTATAGTATCACTATCATTATGTCAAAAAGATAATCAAAACCTGATATTCAAGTTTCCTTTCTTCAGCTAGAGTGCTATTTCTGTTAAACAGCACTATTTTTTGGATTTTGCTAGGAATGTGCCTTATATATGTCAAATTTGTGACAATTTTGTAGGGTGAGAATACAAGTCGTTATTACTATTACCTAATTGTAGTGATGTCAATAAAAAAATCTTTGGCTTTGAAAAATGACATGCTTTGTTCGGTGATTTAAGCGGCATTTCGAGGACATAAATAAGAGTAAAGCTTTGATATGATGTGGGTGAGTAATGAACGCATGGAATTGATGGTAGCTCATTTATTGTAGATTACCAACCATTTTAATGGAAAAAGGTCCTACTTCTGCCCCAATTTTAAAGCCTTGAACTACGAATATTAATGTTTATAAATAAAAGGGAAACAAGGTATTAATGATCACATATAACATGATGCTGATAGATACTCCTACCTTTACGATAACATAGATTCCTCAGCTGTTTTTTTTTTTTTTTTTTTTTTTTTTTTTTTTTTTTTTTTTTTTTTTTTTTTTTTTTTAACATTTTCTGAAGAAAATATAATACTCACCTACATCAAACTAATATATTGATTGTGTTGTGTGCTTTTATTAGTGGATATTTTTTCTTCAACCACCACACACTAATAGATTGTGTTAGTTTGAGTAGAATTAAACTTAAATTTTTTAAATAAAATATAGAATTGATGAAAAAAATATAATTGAAAGGAGAGATTTTAATAAAAGTAGTCTATCTTCTTTCACAAATTAAGTTTGATCTTTACAACTAGATACTCCTAACCATAACATGATGGAAAAAAAGCTTTTGGTTTGTTTTCATGTGCATGCTTGTTCTGTTCGCTAGTTAACTGAAAAATATTTTTCTAAAATTTAATTTTGTTTACTTTTTTTTTTATCTATCTAAAGGTTCGTTAAAGTTATATTTAAATTGTTTTTTTTGTGTGTTAAAAAATAAAGCAATGTTGTGCGGTTGTTTATCATATGGAATTTCATAATTGCTAGCTTAAGCTAGAGTACTAATTAATTTAAAGAACATTATTTATTAACAATTTTTCTTTTTCTTTTCATTTCAATGGATATCAAAGGTTAGTATTTTTTTTTCTCTTTCTATAAATGATTAGATTTGATGTTTCAAGCCGGTTTGTGAAACCCATAGTTGCTTCTTTTTGCTTCTTTTTGGATTGTCTAGGAATCCGGGATTGCTTGAAGAAACGGCAAACGTAGTAGCTAAAAATGAAGTGTAAAAAAAATGGACTCTGAATCTGATCCATGAAAGTAGTACGAACAGATTTGCTTTCCCTTACTCACCAATTCTCTTTTTCATTGAAATTAAATTAATACTCGTAAAAGCTAAGATCCAAAATGACCAACATGTATTAGATTAATGCAGCAAAGTCTCAATAAATAATGTTTAATTTATGTAATCGGAATAAAAACAGATTAAGTTGGTATCTCTTTGATGAATCCCACAAGTAATATGAGATCTACCTTTGTTTCTTTTTCTTTCTTTCTTTCTTATTTTTGCGTACGTCCACGTTATCCGAACATCTGAACCACATATATAACATTACTTATTTGTTTTACATATAGATATATTTCTTTATACAATTTTCTATTTGTAATAACTTGTTTTATCTAAACTTTTATACATTTATATTTTAATTCTACTACTCAAATATATAAAATTATGCACTTTTAGACCAAAAGTCTTTAGCTATATATTGGCAAACCAGAAATGACAGAAATGAAGAGTAAGCATATACGTAGCATGAAAAACGTAATATATGGTTGACTTCGAACGTAAACGAGAATCCAATTAACACCATCTTCTCTGTCATGTATCGTCTATATATTCTTATCTTTGATTGCGGTGAACAAGCAAACTGAAAAGTTATATTATACTTCATATTTTTTACACCTGTTTTGGATCGATTTGACTAGGTTAAGTGCTTTGATCACCTAACTGATTCTCTTTGAACTTTTCTTTTTGTCAAATATTTTGTTTTTTTTCTTTATATGCTGGATCTTGGTCATTTTTGACAATGGAGATAATTTTAAACCTAAATAAAACTGCATGAAAGATAGGAGTGGCAGCATGAATTAACGACTTATAAGAACTATCAATGGTTAATTATGTTAATGTTTTTATTTTTCAAAATACATTAATTTTGAATGCAGAAAAGGATATGTATTGGGGAGGTTTGCTGCTTTGCTTGCACCAGGCTGGGGTGGGGTACATCGATCTTTGTTTTAATCCCTTCAAAGGTAATAATATATATTATCAATTCTACAGTTTAATAGTATCATACTTTTTTAATAATTAATGTTTATATAGTAATTTCTAATTAATTTTATATTATTTAAATATGATATTAAATATCAATATTTTTTATAAACAAAGAAACAAATATTGAGGAGACCCCAATATGATAAAATATCAATAAACTTTGTTTAAAATTTTGTGAACTTGATTTATCTTATAAAAACATTCGAGTTATGAAATTAGTAAAATTGAATATCAATGAAAGAATACTTAAGGTTAAAATTATCCTTGTTTTTTAGAATTTGGAATTTATAGATTTTTATTTATAGAGACTACGTGTATCTTTGATGAGAAACAATCCTACGTACTCCGCTATCTCTACATAACCATTATCGGTAACAATTTTTTTTTTTAATTATGTTAGAATAAGTGAATAACCCTGTACCAGCAAATGTGCAAAGTGATATTTGTTGATGATAATAAATGTATTGGTAAATGCATATGTAAAATTAATTTAATATATCAGGTAATAATAAAGAGTCACCACTACAGGCAAGATATTTTGATCTTTTTCCATCCATCTTACGCCATGTAGCAAATAATTGGATATATTACGACAGAATTTATTTTCAATTTCACCTTGAATAAACTCAATTTTTTTATTAATAGAAATTAAAGATAATATCAAAAAAATTATAATATATTCATATAGTCTGTTCAATCATGAATTGTACTCCTTTGGTTGAATAACATCAGTATATTATTATGTAGTTGGTAATTGGTAACGTCTTCCTCCTCCCATTGTCTCCAATTTTCCTCAACCACATGCACTACTATATCATGCGTCACCATCAAAACCCCAACCAATTTGGTGATCGTTGCACCACCAAACTCATGGAACATGATCCCCAGACACAATTGAACTATAGAGAACCCTTGCAGCCCAAATCCTTTGAGCCTTTTTGTCCTCAACAACGAGCTACTTAACAAGTCCTTTTAAGTTTAATCTTAGCTCTGGAATACGGTCAACGATTAATTTCTTTTTTTTTTTTTTTAATGATTCTAATCACTAATACTTTTTTTTAGTTATTCTATATGATTATAATTAAGCACTAGGTATTGTTTTGGGCCCTAAACATAATATTAATTAGAAAAGTCCAACCTAAGCCCAAATGAGAAGCACCCCATACTTAGCAAATCATGATAAGTCATGTATGTTATTTGTAACGATTCAAATAAATTTGAGGTTAAATTACTTTTTTCTTCTCTTAATATATTTAGTAGGTTTAACTTGATCTTTATATTTTTATAAAGTTCAATTAAGTTCTTGATTTTTTAAAGTAATTTCATATGGCCCTTTATTTTCAAAATGTTCAATTAGGTTTTTTATTTTTAAAATTAATTTAATTTGGTCTCATTTTTTTTGTTAACATTAAATATTTTTTTCCTAATAAAATGAATCCAAATTTGGTTTAAAATGGGATCAAATTGAACTTATTAAAAAAAAGTGACTTAATTGAAACTTTTAAAAAAGGAACAAAATTGAATAATTTTAAAAATAAGGACCCTATTGAAACTATTAAAAAAATAAAATTGAACCTAAAATATAAATGAAAAATAATGCATTAATCATGTAAAACAATTTTACATGTTATCCAATCACAATTAATCATGTATAATAAATTCATTAATTTTTTATGATAAATACTCTAAAAGTCTTAAAATGATTATTTGTGATTGAATAATAATATACAATTACTTTATATTGTTGGTGTATGATCATTAAAATCTAAATAAATTAATAAAACAAAAAATTAACCTAATGTTATTGGACTGATTGAATTGGGTGGGTGAATTGGATGGTGATAATGGAGTTAATGGAGAATTCATTGAAACACATACATAATATGATTATCTTGAATTGAACTCGACAAGTGTAATGATAAACATTTAATATGATAATGAGTATTTTCTATACAAAAACTTAATTGAACACAACATTCTAATTACTAGCTTGTTCGCAATGGGGTATATTAAATATACATGATTTTGGTTTGGTTTAATTTGAATTTAATATTACACTTGATTCAAGGCAAACCAAATTTTTATTGTTTAATTTGGATAATTTTTTTGTGATTTTAATTATAATATTATTTCATTAAAATTTAAATACTTTATTTTTCATCTTTTAAATCAAGTTATATAAAAGAAATTGATAATAACAATCTAGAAATCTTTTTATATAAGCTAAATATTCTATTATAACTATTTTTCAAATTTTCATTTATTTTAAATCAAACATATTCTATAAAAGTCGCTTAGAAAAAGAAGTGATATACATTATATAAATTTTATATACATAATGTTTGAGTACAAGTGTGAGGTAAAATCTCATATCGGATAAAAATAGAAAAGTTGAGTATCATATAAGTGGGGAGAAGACCCACAAACATGAGTCTTAAGGTTTTGGATTAAAGTATGGTATCTAGTTCACTTATATGGTTACTCATAACCCATTGATGTAAACTCATTATCATATTGAAAACAAAACCACATGGTTTATACCTTTTGCATAAGGCTCTTATGTGGTATTTGTAAATCCATGGATATCATGATGCAATGTAAGTGGAAACAATTTGTTATTTTCTGTTTCATTTTTTTTTGGATAAAAAAATGCTGCTTTGTTGTTATGGTTTCTAACGTCATCTTATCATGGAAATAATTTGTTATTTTCAATTTCAATTTTTTTTGAATAATAAAAAAATAAACTTTTGTTTTGCTTTTATGGTTTCTGAGCATCATATTGTGGAAATAGTTTGTTATTTTCTATTTCTTTTTTTTTGGATAGAAAAAAAATTGTGCTTCGGGTTTCCTTTAATTTTAATAAATTAAAGGGGAAACATTATTATATATTTTTTGGTTAAATATGTTGGCAAATAATTTGCTGCTTTTTTAAAAAAATAATATTATTGTCAACAATTAAAAAATAATTTATTATCAGGAATGATATTCAATCCATTATGATAAAGTTTGGATAATTTTATTATAATTTTATTCAGAAAATTAAGAGCAATAAAATTAAGGAACTTAGACATTTAATTAAATAAAATAAACCTTTGTTTTATGTTTGTTTTATTTAATTATTATTGCTTTTAATTGTCTTATATTTTATGATAAATTGGTTGAAATAATATTGTTGTCAAAGTAACCTCTGTTGTGTTGTGAAGTATAAAGATGAGTATATTTGTTATTTATGCGAATAATCATCGGTCCAAAGGAATATTATTATTTGGCCAAATAATATATATACATGTGGTGATAAACATGCGACGATTATAAAGATTTTTATGTAAGCAGTAGTCGGCCCAAAAGAAGACTATAACTTGACAGGATTTATTATCAATATTTGATTACTGCGTTGAGAGTACCACTTACAAATTGATATTTTGGTCCAAAGATCAAATGTTAATGCTATAGGAACTATTGGATTTATGCGGAAGCGATTTAAGAACCTAGTACATTGGTATGCTTATCGAGTCATCATTGTTTCATAAACCCAGAAGAAATATTACCTTTTAGAGTGCTGATCTTTGATGATCTCTCACGCATTAGAATTCTTGCGTCACTGCACAATTTATCTCCTTGTAGTCTGTTGATGGCAAACCTTCCAGACTATCTCTCAAAGGGGAAAGGGATAGTGTGTGGACACTTTCTCACTATCGGGACATGACCTTGCCTCAGCCTCAACCTCTGTGACTGTCCTCTCTATTTAGAGAGAGTTAAGTGTAGTATATGTATGAGTTTCTAGAAAACCTAACCCTTAGGTGTTAACGGGCTCTAGGTTTCTTAGACTCTTTTTACACACTAGGCCCTATTGGGTGTAACACCCCGTGTGCACCCGACGTATTATCATTATTACAATATCAAAGTATCGCAACAAGCATGGAAATAAACAATAAAGGAAGCTTGATTTCAATATAAATACACTTTATATACATATATGGTGAATATCTGTCATATACACAGTACATTTTCTCAAAACTATACAGTTATTCCCTAGGATTCCAAAATACAGACCAAAAATAATCAAAATGGGAGCCAACAAGCTCCAGTCATCTAGACCTAGGGTTGTCTTCACACTATCCCAGCTCAGGCCTCTTGCCTTGAGATTTCTCAGACACTCCTGTCTCTGCTCCTGCAACATGAGCCCCAAAACAGGGGTGAGATAATCATCTCAGTAAACTCAGGATTTTCAGAGATTTCCCTCTCCCTGGTTCACTTCCCAGCAAATCAAACATTCATATATATATATATATATATATATATATATATCACATAAGAGAACATAAATCAAATCAAGTAACATCATCATTTAAACAGCCATCACGGTTCACAGAAATACGTTGCATGCACATAGCAGCCTCAACAAAATATAGTGCCTGGATAGGATCATCCACTGAAGGGCACATCTATCCAGGACTTCACATCGAGTACCTGAATAAGATCATCCACTTAAGGGCACATCTATCCAGGACCCATGCCTGAGTAGGATCATCTACTGAAAGACACATCTACTCAGGACTTGCCGCCCAATACCTGAATAGGATCATCTACTTAAAGGCACATCTACTCAGGGTTTACATGGACGCTTATGGATTATCCCAAGGGAGATCATCCATCGAGTGGGAACATTCCCAATGGGGTCCATAGTACCTCATACTACTGGCCAGTAGATTTCAAGCAATCACATCACAATCAGCACATAGCATAATCCATGCAATAATACACTTCACTAGTGTAATCAACATCATCATCATAAGCAACATAACTTACACTATCTCAATGTAATCAAATCACACACACCCTATCTCAGGGTTGAGCTAGCACTCAATTGCCAGCAATCATCAAACCATCTCATCAGCATTCAATACACATTCAGTATCACAACATCATAGAATATCAGAATACAAGCCATATCAAGCAATCATCCATGTTGGGTGCAGTGAAACACAAGCAGGGAAACAATCCTTGAAAACACTGAGCTTACCTGGTCGTAGCTCAGAATCAGCTCCCCTAGTCTCTGGGTGATCTCTACCAGTAGTATGCACGTCACGCCCTACAGTAGGCATGAATCAAACCATCAGAAATGACATTCAACCGTTTATATGAAAGGAAACACCTTTCCACTCATAACCAATTCAAAGTCCTCTAACTTAAGGTTTATCTTAGCCCAACTTCTACTAGGCCATACATTGACCCTCAATGGTCTGCCTCAGTCTCACCAAGGCCTCAGAGTTCCTTTAGAACTCTGTACAGCTCAATCCAAAGCTGTACCAAAATCAAGAACCTACATTGGTTCAACTCAGCCAAAACACATATATAATCACGTTTTCACCGATTATTTGACCTTATGAATAACTTTTGTAAAGGTACTTAAGTTAATTTAGGCCATAACATTACTCATTCACACACACTTCTCCCGTCCTAGAGCCAAACTCAAACTTCATCACAATTCCAGTTTCAACATGCCATATGGCTCAGAACAACCTCCTGACTACATCTCCCTAAAGAACCTAAGCCTAATTCCAGCCCTATCAATACTTGGTTACTATTCATCCAATCCCCATTTCACAAATTAAACGGTTAAAATAGAGGTTTCTTACCTCAGATCAATAGAGGAAAGGCTGGAGAAGTCTTTCTCCTAGCTCTGGTGTCCTGGGCTTCCTTCTTTCCCCTCCCACAGCTCATCTCTCTCTCAAGAACTCAAGAAATGGGGTTCTCTCAAGATTTCTCTCACAAACTCTCACAACTAGGCTGGATTTTGGCTCTCCAATGCTCTAATCAAGTTTATAAGTGATTAGGAGGTGTTTTAGTGGTTTATGATGAAGGTATGAAGCTTCTAAGGTGCATTAATGGAGGTCCAGGCTCAGGGAAGAATAGGAACAGTGGTTTCCTCTGGAAAAATCGCGAAATCCCTTTATATAGGGGGCCTGACCGACATGCCGCGCCCTTAGCGCCACTTTGGCGCTCTTGGCGCCACTTTCCAGTGCATCTGGTGCCCTTGGCGCCACTTTGGCGCTACTGGCGCTAGTTTCCAGCATCTGTGGCGCTCCTGGCGCCAACTTCCAGCATCTGTGGCGCTCTTGGCGCCGCTTTGGCCCTCTTGGCGCCGGTCTCCGTCGCTAAATTCATCGCTAATTCTGTCGCTAAATCCGTCACTAAGGCTTTTGCGACAGAATTTTATAAATTTAAATTCTTATTTCTGTTACTCCTTTTTATAAAAAGCCCTAGGCTATTATATTGGGCTTTAGTGAAAGAGCAAAAACCTAACAATCTCCCACTTGCTCTTGAGTACAAACTTGAGCCTAAAGCCCAAGACCATGTAACTTACTAGTTGTCATCAACTGAAATTTCCCCATCCCTTATCTTGAGCTAGCCTGGGAATCTACCAGCTGTTATTAATCAAGGCTCCTGATAATCAACAAATGATTATCTAATTCGGTGCTACTCCTCTAAAAGTCCGAACTTGAACTCCAAGATTAATAACATATATAACATGTATATGCATCACCCCTTTGTAGAATGTCTATAATTGATGGATAAGTTTTCTGTTACCCGATCAGTTATTTATTCCCTTGACTATGATAGTTTCTCTAATGGATTACATGCATTGGCCATTGTCTTCATATCCAAGTACTGAAACATATCAAGGGGACATTTCCTACAAATTTCATATTGTTTATCTCATAAATATCGATAATCAAATAATCTCACTCCCAAAATACCGAGTTATTGGCCGTCAATAGATCACACCTCACCCGTTGGTAAATCAAAGAATGAAAACTATTTGATTACCTATTTATAATAAACTCAGAATTATGAGTAATCTTGTAACTATAGTTATCTGGAGATTTGATACCATATGACAGAAAAACACCCTTAATCAAATCTCTCTTTGATCCTTTCAATGTGAATGTTAATTCGCACCAATATTTTACAATGATTCGGACAAAACCATTTCATAAAATATTGCAGCCTAAATAAAGTGCCCAACTTTATTTGACAGCTGTGAATCTGTTCATCAATTATGAGAACCTATGATCATGTCCTCCATGAATGTATCCATATGATCATATACTTCACAATTGATCCGGACCTTGGTGTTTGTAAATAGTGTGCAAAATAAATGAATAATACCTCATTTAAAACTTTCAGAAAAAAAAGTAATGTCATAATGTCTTGCACAAAAGGCAAAAAAATAACAAAATAAAAAACAAGCTCCTAAAGGTACAGCAAATCCAGAATCCTCCTAAGACCCATAGATGTAACATGTCTCTCAAACACGCGTTCAGGAAAACTCTTTGTAAAAGGGTCAGCAAGGTTTTCTTTCGATGCTATCTTAGTTACCACTGTGTCTCCTCTTTCAATGATGTCTCGGATCAAATGGTACCTCCTTTGTATGTGTTTTTGCCTTTTGTGACACCATGGTTCCTTGGATTGTGTTACTGCCCCACTATTATCACAATAAAGTGTGATAGGACGGCTAGCACCTGATATCACCTGAAGATCCATAAGGAACTTCTTCAACCATGCGACTTCCTTTGCAACTTCTGATGCTGCAACATACTCAGCCTCAGGGATAGATCATCCACACATGACTGTTTGATACTTCTCCAATAGATGGCCCCACCATTAAGAGTGAACACATAGCCTGAAGTTGATTTCTTGAGTCAATGTCTCCTTGGGCTGAGTTTGTGTAACCAATGATTTCAAGACTCCCACTTGAATAGACCAACATATAATCTCTCGTTTTCCGAAGATACTTAAATATATGTTTAATTGCTATCCAATGTTCCTCTCCAGGATTAGATTGGTACTGGCTTACTACTCCCACTGCATAGCAGATATCTGGTCTGGTGCACAGCATAGCATACATAAGGCTACCTACTGCTGAAGCGTAAGGTATCCTACTCATGTGTTCTCTTTGCTTAGGAGTTTTAGGAGAATGTTCCTTAGAGAGATAAATCCCATGCTTGAAGGGTAAAATTTCCCTCTTGGAATTCTCCATGTTGAACCTGGCAAGTATTTGTCGATGTAATTAGCCTGGGATAATGCCAATACCCTATTCTTCCAGTCTTGTAAGAGTTTAATACCAATAATATAATTGATTTCTCCTAGGTCCTTCATATCAAAATGCTTGCTCAGCCAGGTCTTTATGCCCGATAATACCTCTGTGTTATTACCAATAAGGAGTATATCATCTACATAAAGCACCAGAAAAGATACTGCTTCCCTTTGGATCATTTTGTACACACACGACTCATTAGGACTTTTCTCAAAACCATAAGACTTAATGGCTTGATCAAACCAGATGTTCCATGATCTGGACGCTTGCTTAAGTCCATAAATGGACCTTTGCAACTTGCATACCATGTTTTCTTGCCCTTTGGCTATGAACCCTTTTGGTTGTTGCATATATATCCTCTTCCAAATTTCCATTTAGAAAAGCAGTTTTGACATCCATTTGCCAAATCTCATATTCAATATTTGCTGCAATAGCTAAGAGAATCCGGATGGACATGAGCATGACAGCCGGCGAAAAGGTTTCTTCATAATCCACACCTTCTATTTGGGTGTACCCTTTCGCCACCAATCTAGCTTTGAAGGTTACAACCTTCCCGTCCAATCCTCTCTTTCTCTTGTTGGTCCACTTACACCCAATGGGTCTTACCCTTTTCGTGCATCTACAAGAGACCAAAATGAGTTGGAATACAAAGAATCCATTTCACGATTCATAGCCTCAAGCCATTCCTGAGCATTAACATCTCCTAGTGCCTCATCATAACTCGTGGGATCATCATCTTCTTCAATGATGACATCCTTATATGATTTGCCCAACAAGAGAAATCTTGCGGGTTTACGAATCAATCTCCCACTACGACTTTGTCGCACTTGTTGTTGTGCATCTACAGGACGATCCAAGTTAGGTGGATTAACAATTTCTGGAGGAACCTCATTACGTGGGTTAACCAATTCTTGATTTTGTTCTTCCAGAAGTGGTTCTTGCATTTCTAGAGGTTCCACTTGTTGAACATCATGCTGAACTTCTGGTACTGAATCTGGTTCCTGTGTGTGCCAACTACAAGTATATTTTCCCCTCTTTGAAGAACCATAGGAACAAAAGCTGGAACCGCCTGAGATTGAGGTGAAACTTGATCTGAGACTAGCTCATCAAGAATAACCTTACTTTTTGGCTTATAATTTGCCATATAGTCCTCTTCTAAGAAAGTGCGTGAGTGCTCACTATGACCTTCTTTTTTTTCGAACTATAAAACAACCAACCAACCTCTAGTTCCTTTAGGATAGCCTAGAAACATGCAAACTTATGTACGCGAGTCCA
This sequence comes from Glycine tomentella, assembly GCA_007407185.1. Taxonomy (NCBI): domain Eukaryota; kingdom Viridiplantae; phylum Streptophyta; class Magnoliopsida; order Fabales; family Fabaceae; genus Glycine; species Glycine tomentella. The sequence continues at coordinate 356,547 of PYAF01001739.1, read as the reverse complement.
TCTTATTTGGCTTCTGTTGTAAGATATGTGCCGGAGCACCCCAAATCTGAATATGATTCATGGTGGGCTGACACCCTTTCCATAATTCTATTGGTGTCTTTGAAACCGACTTGGACGAAGCTAAGTTCAAAAGGTACATAGCAGTTTCTAAGGCATATCCCCAGAATGAATCAGTAAGAGATGAATAACTGAGCATAGATCTTGCCATTTCTAAAAAGGTTTTATTTCTCCTTTCAGCAATTCCATTCTACTAGGCTATCCCTGGAGAAGATAATTGTGAAACTATCCCCTCTTTGGTCATGTAAGACCTAAACTCTCCAGATAGGTATTCACCCCCTCGGTCAGACCGAAGAGTCTTAATTTGAACACCAAGATGCTTTTCTGCCTCAACCTTGAACTCTTGGAATTTTCCAAAAGCTTCAGACTTGTGATGCATCAGGTACACATGTCCAAATCTAGAGTAATCATCAGTAATTGTGATGAAATACTGATACCCGCCTCTGGCCTGGACATTTATTGGTCCACATACATCAGTATGTACCAATTCCAGCTGAAGTGTGGCACGATTTCCCTTGGCCTTGAAAGATCTCTTAGTCATTTTACCCTTTAAACAAGATTCACAAACTGGTATCGATTCAAAGTTCAGGGATTTTAAAATCCCACTATTGACGAAACCTTGTATTCTGTTAGGGTTAATATGACCCAATCCCAAATGCCAAAGATAAGTTTCATTGGAAACTTTTCTTTTCTTTGATGAATGAACATGCTCAACATCTCCTAATTCAACATGATTAACTTCACAGGGCACAAGACTAAGGAAATAAAGACCATTAATCATTTCATCGGAACAAATAAAAGAAGATGAACTTTTTATTGAAACTGAGGAATTAAACTGAACTGTCAAACCATGTTTAATCAAACAACTAACAAAAATTAAATTCCTCTGAAAATCCAGAATAAATAAATTGTCTTGTAAAATCAAAGTTCTGCAATTATCAAAAGATAAAATAACTTGTCCCACTATTATTGCAAACACACCCATTTCCAAGCTTCAAAACTCTTTGTCCTTCACTTACAAGTAAGCTATGTTTGAACCATTGCAAAGAGTGACAAACATGGTTAGTGGCTCTTGAATCAATGATCCATTTATCATTGCAATTCTCCACTAAACAAGCTTCAATTACATGTAAATTACCCATACCTCGTTGATTCATACGTGGGCAATTTTTCTTTCAATGCTCCTTTTTTCCGCACTTGCCTTTTGGCTACTTCATTGCAATTGGTTTGACAACTGGAATACCTGATTTCTTCTTTTTGTTCTTGTTCCTTCCCTTTGGTTTCCCCTTAGGTTTCACAGAACTCTCACCAGCAAAAAAGGCACTGCCTTGCTTGACTAGCGATTGTTCAACACTCTCAAGCTTGTGCATCAGTTGAGTAAGGTCAAGATTCATCTTATTCATATTATAATTCATCTTGAACTTATTAAAGTATTCAAGCAATGATTGCAAGAGAAGGCCAACTTTTACTTCTTGTTCAAATCTAACCCCATGGTCTTCAACCTTCTTGAAGTTTGCTATCATTGCTAGACAATGATCCTGCATACTCCCTTAAGACATAATTGTCTTGGTGACTGCATTCAATGCATTCTACCTAGCAGAGCTGCTAGACGTAGCAAACATGCCATCAAGAGTCTAGAGCATCATTACTCCACTCTCAATCATGCTCACTTGCTCCTGAAGGTGACTTGCGAGACTGGCTAAAATATAGCAGCAAACTGCCCCATTTGCCTTCTCCTGCTGAAAACGTGTCTTTGTTGCCTCAGGCACATCCTTAGCGGGCTGCGCTGGCATAGGGGTAGTCAGAACAAAATTGAGCTTTTCATATTGAAGAACAATATCTAAATTGGTTTTCCATTATTTGTAGTTTGTACCATCCATAGATTTTTGGCTCAAAATAGTAGCTAAAGGATTGAATGAAGACATTTTTCTGAAAAAACAAGCACATTAATTGCAAACAAGAATAACAACAAACAGATATAGCGCTAGTAGATTCTAATAACTACTACCCATTTATAGTTTAACAATCCATTAGTTATCTTTACAAGGCTTACGATGGGCAAGATACTTGTAAACTAATATTGTTATTTTGGGCCTTTAGTTCCATTGCCAGAGCCTCGATGGGAGGGTTAACAACGCTACCAAAGTTGAATGTATTTAACCATTGTTTACTTTCAAAATTATCTTTAGTGCCTAAGTGTTGCCAACGAAAACTTTACCAAAATTTTGAAAATATTAAGATTTAATCTAGTAAAATTCGATTATCCTTATCTGATGGGGCTTCAGCGATAACCATTTCACTATTAAACCTATAATCGGAGCCCATAGGTTTTAAATTAATTACTTAATTAAAAACCTTCACCCATTCAATATTTTAAAATTTAGAATTTTCCAATTTCCAAAAATTGTTTAAATTCAAGTATTGTTTTATTTGATTTCAAAGACTATGTAAGTTGTCGCAAGTCGATGAACGTGCAAGCTTAGCTTATCGGAATTTTAAAATCATTAAGGTCCTAAAATCCTATCATGATAGGCAGCGTGTGCTCCACACATTCATGATACATGAATTTGGTATGCATCGTATGTTAAGATATGACCATTTTAGAAGACCCACAAATTACTCGCAATGTAAACAATTCTCGTAGGAAATAATTTGGATTATTTGTCTTGATTTTAATTATTCAAAATTAATTAATTCAATTATTAATCTAGATTTTTAACAAAAATCATAACAATTTTAATTAATTTTTGAAAACAATTTTGAATCAAAATAATCAAAATAATCCTAAGTCAACTTTTAGGAACCCTAGCTGTCACGTCCACTGCACCGTCACTCGAACTCATCTCAATTCGAAACTCTAGGTGAAGGACAATCCTTCTTTTTGCATCTTCTTGATCTTCTTTTATTACAACTTTTGTATAATTTCCAAAAAAAACAATATACAAGAATAAAAAAAAATCAAGGAGGAAACCTAATCATATATGGGATTAGCCTCCTTGTTACAACCCAAGAAAATACATACAAATCTCTACCATGGATTAAAGTTGAAACCCAAATAAAGCATAGATTTTTATGAAAAGAATTATAAAGATAAACATACAATACATATGATAACCAAATATAGAATCCTAGGTTCCATATTTCACGAAGCAACTAATTACATGAATAGTGAAACTAGATTCACATACCAATGTACAACCAGACTCTGATACCAATTGTAGGAACTATTGGATTTATGCGAAAGCAATTTAAGAACCTAGTTCATTGGTATGCTTATCAAATCATTATTGTTTCATAAACCCGCAAGAAATATTACCTCTCGGAGTGCTGATCTTTGATGATCTCTCATGCCTTAGAATTCTTGCATCACTGCACAATTTATCTCCTTGTAGTCTGTTGGTGGCAGACCTTCCAGACTTTCTCTCAAGGGGGAAAGAGACAGTGTGTGGGCATTTTCTCACTACAGGAGATGACCTTGCCTCAGCCTCTGTGACTGTCCTCTCTGGTTAGAGAAAGTTAAGTTTAGTATATATATGGATTTCTAGAAAACCTAACCCTTAGGTGTTAACAGGCTCTAGTTTTCTTGAACTCTTTTTACACCCTAGACCCTATTGGGCTTTAGTGAAAGAGAAAAAACCCAACAAATGTTGTGCTAGGTCTTGTAAATGGGCCCATGTTAGTTTGGATTGTTTGTTAATGTCATGGATATGTATTTTGTTTTAATTATACATTTGGTATGACATGGATGTTAAAGGATAGAGAATGTGGACATTGTTTTTGGTTGCATGGATTTAGAACTTGCGCTAAGGATGAAGAAACTCACTTCCACTTTGAAAAAAATCCAAATTTGGATTACATAGAGAAGCGGGAGTGCTCTACCTGCATGAGTATGATGATCATCAAGCGCTCCATTCTGGAGGTGTTTCAAGGCTCTATTACTAAAAGCACTGATGTTAGGAAGTTCCTCAAAGAAATTGAGCAATATTTTGCTAAAAATGAAAAAGCAGAAACGAGTAACACATTAGTGAAACTCGTTACCATGAAGTATAAAGGAAAGGGGAACATAAGGGAGTACATTATTGAGATGTCTAATCTTGTTGTACAACTCAAGGCACTAAAGTTAGAGCTATCTGATGATTTGTTTGTGCACTTGGTTCTCATTTTTCTTCCTGCACAATACGATCAATTTGTAGTGAGTTATAATACACATAAGGATAAAATTGTTAGGGATGCTATTATGTGCTACATATTGTATTAATAATTATATTATGCTATTTAATATATATCGGGTAAATTAAAGTGATCAATTAAATATGTCCAAATAGATTCCTAAGTAAATGAGATAAATGGGTGGATACCAGTGTTGGGCCAATTAGGTTTAATGGGAGCTTATTGGCCCAACAATATACCAAATGTTAGGAAATCGAGGGGGTAAATATTGGGGAGATTTACACCAATGGGTTATGAGTAACCATATAAGTGAACTAGACACCACACTTTAACCCAAAACCTTAAGGCTCAGGTTTGTGGGCCTTTTCCCCACTTATATGGTGCTCAACTTTTCTATTTCAATCCGATATGGGTTGTACTCCAACAATCTCTCCCTCAAGTGTGAGTCTCTCCCACATGGTAGCCTTTCCTTTAAGCGGAAACCATTTTCAATTCACAAGTATCCAATGGTGGCCTTTAGAGCTTAACTGTGGTTGCCCTGGCTCATATGTCTAGCCATTGCCGCCAACATGCTCTAGTACCTTGCACCGCTGCAACACTTGCAAGACCCGCTGCCTGGCCTCCTTGCACGGACTCACCCGCCAGGAAGACTTTTGATACAAAGGATCTCCATGTCTATGGATCCACAACCGCCTTCTTAGTTGTCTGAGCCAGTCACCAAGTCAAACCATCGGCTCTGATACCAATTGTTGGAAAATTAATTCCTTAATCCTTATGGTGAAAACTATCACCCAATAAAACCCCAGAAACATCATATTAAATCATCAAGAAATCTTAAACAAATAATGCATACCTGTTTCCATCGCGGCAATAATTTATCTTTAATCTTCTAGCCTTTTCTTATGAACTTTAGTCTTCCTTAGTTAAATCACTCCTTAGAGGGTATTCTCTCTAGACGGGAAAGAAAGAAAAAAAGCTTGATTTGACATATTGGGGACCATAAATCTATATATAGTGTTTATTGTTGGACCAGTAAGCTCTCATTAAACCTAATTGGCCCAACACTGATATCCATCTATTTATCTAATATTGACTTAGGAATATATTTGAGCATATTTAATTGATCACTTTAATTTATCCAATATATATTAAATAGTATAGTATAATTATTAATACAATATGTAGCATATAATAAAGTCAGGAAATTTAATTTGCTAACACATGACACTATAAAACACTATGAAATTTAAGTGATATACACATAAAACACATAACGTCCACTAAAGTAGTATAAATGTTGGGGTTTGGTTTAGTTTGAATTGATTTTAGAAACACAAACCGACCAGGTTGAACACAAAATTATCCAAACAAATCAAAAAATTATCGATTTTGTTCGATTTTTATTTTTCTTGAACGTTTTTCGGGTTTTTTTTATTTAAATTTTAAATCAGTTTGGATTTGAACACCCATATTAATTACTAGTATCAGCTAAGTGACTTGAATCTAAGTTTCATTGTTGAAGGTGACCTTAAATCCTTTGACACAATTGACTAATACTCAGCAAATTGTGTTTCAGCCCTTCAACATACAGCACATCCTTAATCTTTGTAGACAAGCTATCTCCAATGTTTCCTAGCCCAATTATTTTGCCCTTATTATTGTCTCCATAGGTAACATATCCTTTGTCTTCAAGTATAACATCTGTTAGCATGGATATGTCTCCAGTCATGTTTCTTGAGCATCCACTATCAAGGTACCAAGTTGAAGATTTTGCTCTAAGACACATCTGCACAAATCATTTTAGAAGGAGAGATAGGGTAATTTAAGTTGGGTCCAAAGGGGTTAGTTGTTTTCTTTCTTTTCTCAACCCATATACATTCACCATTAGGAACATAAAATCTCCTAGAATAACATTTATATGATGTGTGACCTTTAAGCATACAATAATTGCAAGTAAGATTCTTTGATGATTTAGCACGTGTGAATCTTTGATAGAGATTTGATTGATTATGATGTCTTTGATTCTTATGTTTTGGTGGTACAAACAAAAGCTTGTTTTGTGTTCTAGCTCCATGTTTATATCCCAATCCATAAGTATCACCAACAAACTTTTTCACACTTAGTAACTCATCTAAGTTGCATTTACCTTTGTAATACTTTCTCAGCAAATCAACCAAATAACTATTTTCAGTTTGTAAACACATGTTTTCTTTTTCAACACATAGCTTATATTCATCAAATTCTTTTTGCATATTATTGAAATCATCAAGCTTAGAGTTGGCTGAGGAACATGTACATCCAACTTCTTTGTAACTTGAAAGAAGCTTATCATGATCTTCCTTCAACTTACAAAGTTCATCTTGCAACTCAGCAAGTTTGGATACATGCCACCTTAGATCACTCTTAAGTTTGTTGTTTGCTTTAGCCAATCTTTGAGCTTCTAAATGCATCTCATGAAATGCATCAACAACATTGTCAAATTCACAATTTACCTATGATTCTATACTAGATGATTCACAATCTCCATTGATGGTGGATGTAAGACAAAGATGGGCTTCAATCTCTTTCTTAGATGAGGATTCAGAACTTGTTGATTCATTATCCTCCCAAGCAATATAAGCCTTTTTCTGCTTCCTTCTCTTCTTGACTTCTTTTCTACTTGTTGGCTTCTTGTTTAATGAGGGACAATCTGATTTTATATGTCCTTGCTTCCCACATTCAAAGCAAGTAATTGAGGAGGTGTTGTTGTTTCTTGTTCTTGTAGTCATTCTTTTTCCTTTGGAATGGTTGCTTCTACTCTTGTTCTTCCTTAGAAATTTGGAAAACTTTCTAACAATGTGGTTGACATTTTCATCATCTTCCTCTTCACTTGAACTATCATCTTCTTCTATCTTTGAAGGTGCAGCCTTTAATGCTAAGCTTTTGTGCTTTTTTTCTGCATCTTCATTATTGGTTAGTTGAGATAATTCAAGCTCATATTCTAGAAGCTTACCAAACATTGCAACCATTGACATTTGAGATAGATCCTTAGACTCTTTAATGGTTGTGACTTTAGGTTGCCAATCCCTTGTTAGACACTTGAGAATTTTAATATTCAACTTTTCTGCATCAAATGTTTTACCAAGTCCAACCAAGTGATTTACAATGTGGGTAAATCTAGTTTGAAGTTGTGAGATGTTCTCATCATCTCTCATTTTGAACATTTCATATTCATGAATGACAGTGTGTTTCCTTGATCTTCTCACATCTTCAGTTCCTTCATGTGTGACTGTTGCGAACACGGCAAGTGCACCGCTCGTTTCAAGTAATAAAGTGGGTAAGTAAGTATTGTCTCCACATGGATTGGTGTGAAATCACAGTAATTAGCAGTCTAAGCAATTGGAAAAGAAAAAGAAAATGTTTTAAAGAATTGTTATTGAGTGGTTGAATGTTTGAATAAGAGCAGAATTTAAAAGAAGTAAATGCAGTAAAATAAAGAGAGAGTTGTAACCAATGGACATAATAATTGTGGTCAAGACGCAATCCCCTTTGTTCCCTACCTCTTTCACTTAACTGGTTATCAAGTTTGATTGTTTCTGATTGCTCAGAGAATAAATCTTTTCTAATTTAGTTAACCCCTAATCCCTTAGTGAATTAACCCTTTAACCTGAATCGAAAACCTAATCCCTTAGTGAATTCTATCAAGTTAAGCATTTAAAAGAATATATGATAAGGTTCTATAGTCACGCATCCCTATCCCTAGGCAATGAACAACTGTTATCCTACTTAGATCAGAAATTAGAATCCCAACATCCATATTGCAAATCCTAACCCTCAGCACTTAAATAGAATGGCCAATTCCAAATAAGAATAACACAATAAATAACAGAGTAGAATAAAACAATCATGATAATCTCATTCAATACCAGTTAAGTTACAGAGGAGTTCACATCGGTTCTTGGCCTAACCACAATACAGAGTTTAGCCTGACATAGGCATCAAGAACACAAAAGCTGTCATGGAAAACATGATTCTGCAGCAAAAACCCTAGCCTTGATTATGAATTCCAGAGGTTTAGAATGATAAAATCTGATATATGGTGTCTAATGGTGTAGAGAGTCCTTTTCTTCAGTCCAGAAGCCTTTCTTTTATAGATTGGTTTAATTAGAGTAACAAAGCCCCTGTTTTCGTGCAATTTCGAACCATATCTTTTTAAATAAGGCAACAGCGTCTCCGCCACGTTGATGGCGCGAGACCCGCGCTGATCATGCGGGAGTCCGCGCTGATCGCGCGGCTAGCACGAATCAAAACTGTCTCCAGGCCCTGTAGCGCGAGTCGCGCGAGAATTGGCGCGGTCCGTGCAGGTCCTTCAGCATGGTTTCCTTCTTTCTTAGCTTGATCCTCCTCTTTTTTTGACCCTGAAATCATAACTTTGGTAATAAAATGAGATATAATTAAATATAAATAACAATCTAACTTATTCTAACCTAATTCCTAATGATTTAATTGAAATATAACCTAAAACTAGCCTAAAACTAAGATGTGTTAGCAACACATCAAACAATTCCCAGATTTAATAGTTGATGTCCTCAGCAACAGACAGAACCTCAAGATAAAAGCAAGGGTCAATAATCAAACTGAACCACAATTTACAATCCTAGAATTTATCATGCTAAGTATAATCAATTCACATCAAAGCTTTCCATGGTACTTTCAATTCTGTCAAATTATGAGAGTTAACTTGAGTGTTCCTCACAGACTGTGCTTGTTCACTCATCACTCAAGTGTATTAGGCTATAATAATCTCTCACTCAACATAGTCATAGTACTATCATAAGCTTGAAGATATTCTCAACAGATGCAAGCACAACTTGATCAAAAGGTCTTTCAGGCTTGTAACTTGGTTGGGCTAAGGGTAGGAAAATCTTTGGAATAGTAGCTAATGAGGCTAGATCCAGTTCCTAAGTCCCAATCCTTTGGTTATCCATATTCCTTGTTCATCCTTTCAAAACCTGGCAACTTTATTCAACAATTTATTCTTTAACGTAAATAAAACAAAACAGATAACTTTCTTTTTGATTTTGGATTTTTTTTTAAATAAAAATGACATAACATAACAAATTAAGTAACTAATGCAGCTTCTCAGATTTCCAGCTGATAGGCTTATTGTTTTTCAACTGGACTATGCTTGTTTGCTCTCTTAACTTCCATACCAATTGGAATCAACTTGTTTTCCTCTATGCCTTAATGGACAATTCCCTGTTTTCTGCTGTCATGGACTTGTATTCTACTTTCTCTAGCCTCAGGGAGGTTGATCAATGTAGATGGCTCTGATTTGGGCAGCAGAAATGAAAGGCTCAGGCTCAAAAAGAGGTACAAATGGAAAAGAATTGTGGGTGAGTCAATTTGGCCCTGGTTTTCAGAAGAAGAAACTGCCTTAATCATG
>PYAF01001739.1:311912-343970 GCA_007407185.1 Glycine tomentella | reverse complement strand
AGAATCTCAGTTTGCTTAATTCTGAGAGTTTGCCCTAACGAGGTTCACGTTTGCTTAATTCGTGTAATGACGTTTTAGATTAATCTTCGCTTAGTTGATTAATCTGGACTGATAAGGATTAAGCAGGACAGATTATCTTTCGTGAACCGAGGAAATTAGAGGCGCAATTTGTTCTAAGGGTCTGACTTGTTTTTAATCACTGCAATTAATTATTATTTCTGTTTAATTTAGTTTTCGCATTCTGCCAAAAAAACCCCCCAACACGTTTTCAATCCCTTAAACATTGACAATTGATCCTTGAGAGACGACCTAGGAGTCACTTTCCTAGTACTACATTTAAAATCATATTAATTTGGTTGCGTACGACCGCGATCAATTCACTAACTAAAAATGCATAAATCTAAAATGACTACAATTTAAACACGCATAAATATAAATCTACTGCTATCAAAATCAAAAAGAACTTAAAGAACCTAAGTATTTACATCAATCATCAAGTTCTCGGAAAAGATTCCAGAATCGCTCATTTAACGTCTTGAGCTAGACGCTGCCTCTTGTTAATTATCTGTGGACTTAAGTGGAATAGAAACAACTTCTCTATCCACTTGGTCTCCAAAGTAAAGCATCAGGTGACATTTGTTAACTTTAAAAGTCCGGTCCTTGTCTAAAGAAGAGATTTCTACTATTCCATGAGGACAAATCTTTTGCACCAAGAACGAACCAAACCAACAGAGTTTTGACTTACCTGGAAACTTCAGGCGAATTTTAGAGAGCAGTACCTATTGTCCTGGCTCAATTTCTTTTTGGCGAATTTTGTTGTTACGCCATTTCTTGGTCTTTTCCTTGCAGGTCCTAACATTCTCTCCTGCAGTTACAAGTGTTTTGCCTGCAATTTGGTATTCCCTTTGTGCATCATCCAGCTTTTTGCCCCCATTCTTCTTAGGTATTTCCACAGCTTTTTCTAGAGTACTTTTCAGCTTAACCTTTGGTGCTCCAACTGGAGTATCATCTTCCATCTTTTCTAGCTCTTCTAGAACAGCTTCACTGATTTCTGGTGTGGATTTTTGGTCTACAACATTCAATTCTGCAGCAATTTCTGATGTTGCTGCATTTTCTGCTTGTGCTAAATTTCCTGCTGCTGTATTTTCTGCATCTCTTGCTACTGTTTCTAATGCTGTCACACCTGCACAATTCACATTATCCAGAAAATCTAGCCTAGAACAATTATGTTTGTCAGATGGATTTGTCACAGTATTAAAAACATTAAAAACAACAAATTGATTATCCATCTTAAGTTCCAACTTTCCCTGTTCTACATCAATTAAGGCCCTAGCAATTGCCAAAAATGACCTTCCTAACAGCAGAGGGATTTCACTTTCACCCTCCATATCTAAGACAATAAAGTCTGCAGGGAAGATGAATTTATCTACCTTTACTAGAACATCCTTAATTACCCCAAATGGTTTCCTTATTGAACGGTCTGCTAATTGCAAGGAAACTCTAGTGGGTTTCAATTCAGATATACCTAGGGACTTACACATTGACAATGACATTAAGTTTATGCTAGCCCCTAAGTCACAAATTGCCCTCCCTACATTGATATTTCCTATGGCTATAGGGATATTAAAGCTTCCAGGGTCTTTCAATTTTGGAGGAAGCTTCCTCTGAATTATGGCACTGCACTCTTCAGTGAGTGCTATGGTCTCACAATCCTGCAGTTTGTGTTTCTTAGACAAAAGCTCTTTCATTAATTTTGCATAGTTAGGCATATTGGCTAATGCCTCAGCAAATGGAATATTAATGTGTAACTTCTTAAACATATCTAAGAACCTGGCAAACTGCTGCTTCTGGATTTGCTGTTTGGTCTGCACTGGATATGGGGGTTTCTCAAAGCGAGAGAAATCCCATTGCTTCTTTGGAGGTGCAGATTTTTGCTCCTTGGAATTTTCTGCAACTTTTTGTTCTTCTGCATCAGCTGCTGTATTTTTCTTCTCAGCTTCCTTGTTACTCACCTTAGGCTTTTCTGGTGGAGTGAGCACTTTCCCACTCCTGGTGGTGATTGCATTGACATGTTCCCTTGGATTTATCACTGTGTCGCTAGGGAATTGTCCTTGAGGCCTTTCAGAAATTTGCTTTGCCAATTGACTAATTTGGGTTTCAAGATTCCGGATGGAAGCATCTTGATTTCTATGGTGAGCTCTAGTCTCATTGATGAAAACATTTGTGGCTTGTATATGCTCAGTAGTTGTTTTTGACAGCTGCATCACAACCTTTTCAAGTTCTGAAATACTTGTGGTTGGAATGGAAGGAGGCTGCAGATAGTTGTTAGACTTATAGTCTAACCCTCCTCCTTGAAGGTTCCTCTGGTAGTTGTTGCCTGGAACAAAGCTGTGATTCCTCTGATATGGCTGCTGCTGTCTCTGATCATTCCACACTCCATTAACCTGCACAGGGTCAACTCCAACAAGAATAGGACATACATTAGATTCATGCTCACCTTGGCAGTACTCACAGATGACATGTGGTTTGCTGACTGCAACTTAAGCTGCAGAGACTTGTAATCTATCAATTTTCTCAGTCAACTTGGCCAGCTGTTGGGCCAAGATTTTTTGCTCTGCAAGCATGGCATCATTGCTGGATAGCTGGATTGGTTCTCTCTTTGGCTGAATGGTGATGCTCTCATTTTCATTCCAGGCCAGAGAATTAATTAGCTCCTAGGTCTGAGCTGCAGTTTTTGACCTTATAGTACCCCCTGTTGCAACATTAACAATCATGCGTGATTCAGGAGTCATACCATTAAAGAAAATACGCACCTGCTTACCCGCAGGCATGTCATATTGTGGACATCTCCTGATCAATTCTTGGAATCTGTTCCAAGCAGCACACAGAGACTCTCTTCCATTCTGAGTGAAGTTGGTAATCTCATTTACCAACCTGTTGTATTTGTCCATGGAAAAGTATTGAGCGAAAAATCTTGAGACTAAATCGTCCCAGGTAGTGATGCTATTTGATGATTGTCTGTTTAACCATCTCAGTGCATGTCCCTTAATAGCAAAAGGGAATAGGCTAAGTCTTACAGCATCATCTGAGACCCCTTGGTGTCTGATAGTGTCACAGATTCGCAGAAATCTATCAATGAAATCATGTGGGTCTTCAAAATCTTCCCCACCAAACTGACTGCGTTCCACCAATGCTATCAATGAGGGATTAATGTCAAAGTGGTTTGTTTGGATTTGTGGTCTCACAATACTGGAGTTTGGTCTTGTGAACATAAGAGCCAGAATATCCTCCATTAGTTCATCCTCTAGTCTTGGTCTTGGCTGATTATATTGTTCTTCAGCCATCTCTGCTTCAGACTCTAATTCAGGAATTGAATCAAAGTCAAAATTTTCAGCTTCCCTCCTTCTTTGTCTGGCTAGTCTCCTTCTGATAGTTCTCTCTATTTCAGGATTGAACTGCAACTCCTCAGAATTGACCGAACCTCGCATAAAAAACTCAGAGAAGCGATTAGTAACAAAAATTCCAATTTCAAAGATTAAAATTACTGTAGAGTCGGTTTACCAATCCCCGGCAATGGCGCCAAAAACTTGTTGCGTTCAATGCAAGTGCACCGCTCGTTTCAAGTAATAAAGTGGGTAAGTAAGTATCGTCTCCACATGGATTGGTGTGAAATCACAGTAATTAGCAGTCTAAGCAATTGGAAAAGAAAAAGATAATGTTTTAAAGAATTGTTATTGAGTGGTTGAATGTTTGAATAAGAGCAGAATTTAAAAGAAGTAAATGCAGTAAAATAAAGAAAGAGTTGTAACCAATGGACGGAATAATTGTGGTCAAGATGCAATCCCTTTTGTTCCCTACCTCTTTCACTTAACTGGTTATCAAGTTTGATTGTTTCTGATTGCTCAGAGAATAAATCTTTTCTAATTTAGTTAACCCCTAATCCCTTAGTGAATTAACCCTTTAACCTGAATCGAAAACCTAATCCCTTAGTGAATTCTATCAAGTTAAGCATTTAAAAGAATATATTATAAGGTTCTACAGTCACGCATCCCTATCCCTAGGCAATGAACAACTGTTATCCTACTTAGATCAGAAATTAGAATCCCAACATCCCTATTGTAAATCCTAACCCTCAGCACTTAAATAGAATGGCCAATTCCAAATAAGAATAACACAATAAATAACAGAGTAGAATAAAACAATCATGATAATCTCATTCAATACTAGTTAAGTTACAGAGGAGTTCACATCGGTTCTTGGCCTAACCACAATACAGAGTTTAGCCTGACATAGGCATCAAGGACACAAAAGCTGTCATGGAAAACATGATTCCGCAGCAAAAACCCTAGCCTTGATTCTGAATTCCAGAGGTTTAGAATGATAAAATCTGATATATGGTGTCTAATGGTGTAGAGAGTCCTTTTCTTCAGTTCAGAAGCCTTTCTTTTATAGATTTGTTTAATTAGAGTAACAAAGTCCCTGTTTTCGTGCAATTTCGAACCATATCTTTTTAAATAAGGCAACAGCGTCTCCGCCGCGCTGATGGCGCGAGACCCGCACTGATCGCGCGGCTAATTCGAAATCATGGCGCTGATAGAGCAGGAGTCCACGCTGATCGCGCGGCTAGCACGAATCAAAACTGTCTCCAGCCCTTGTGGCGTGAGTTGCGCGAGAATTGGCGTGGTCCGCGCGGGTCCTTCAGCTTGGTTTTCTTCTTTCTTAGCTTGATCCTCCTCTTTTTTTGATCGTGAAATCATAACTTTGGTAATAAAATGAGATATAATTAAATATAAATAACAATCTAACTTATTCTAACCTAATTCCTAATGATTTAATTGAAATATAACCTAAAACTTGCCTAAAACTAAGATGTGTTAGCAACACATCTGTGACTTCAAGTAATTCCTACATTTCTTTGACACTTTTGCACCTAACAGTCCTGGAAAATTCATCGGAAGATAAAGCAGAAGTTATCATATTTTTAGCCTTGAAATCATATTGAACCATTCTCTTTTCAATTTCTAACATTTCATCTGATTCTTTTGGTATTGTTTTGTTATCCGCAATTTTGGTTGGAATGTAAGGACCTTTTTCAATACAGTTCCAAGCTCCCAGGTCGTTTGATTGGATAAAGATTTGCATCCTACTCTTCCAAAAGTTGAAATGTTCCCCTTCAAACAAAAGAGGTCTATTCAATGAGACTCCCTCTATGAAAGTTATTTGATTAGTATTCATTGTACTGATTTTGAAAAGATCTTGAGCAAATTACAAGAACCAACTCTTGATGCCAATTGGAAAATAGAATGAACACTTATGCAAATAACCAAGAGGGGGGCTGAATTGGTTTTACCTCAGAGTTTTTAAAATTTAAAACAAATTTTGTACACAGCGGAAGACTTTGAAAGAATGATCGTATCTTAACCAATTAAGAAATCAAACTTTTAAAATCAACTTTTATCTCAATCTCTTGAGCTTCACCCAATCTTGTGATGTTAACAAAAATAATACTTCAAGAACAATATGAATATGAACAGAAAAACATAATTACACACAAGATTTATACTAGTTCACCTCTCAACCCCAGAAGCTACATCCAGTTTTACTTCTAATCAACCTTGATTAGAGTTTCCACTATAACAAAATGAATATCTTTACAAGCAAACACAGATATCTTTTACCCACCCTAGGTAAAATTCAAAATCTAAACCAATAGACTTCTCAAAAGATCTAAGAACCAGAGATCCCATCTCTGTTCTACCCACTAGATACCTATCTAGCAATGCTTTAAAGATACAAATTGTTATATCAACAACCAACCAACAAGACAAACAATTTCTATACAAAACAACAAAGAAATTGATTCAAGAAAGATGTCACCTGGGTATCCTCAGTGAAATGAATGAGTTTAAATGATCAAACCAGACTGAGAATGAATGTCATGATCTTTCTTGATGAATCCTTTTTGACAAATGAGGCTTTCACAACAACTAATCATGAAAAGATGACTAAACACATGAGATTCTTCATGATTCTTGAAATCAAATCAATGAATGTTTCTAAAGAGCCTTGGTGCTTTTGAAATCTCCTGAGAGTGTGTTTACAAGGCTTACTTCGTAAAACTAAAAATCTCTTCTCACTTAATGAGTTACATATATTTATAAAAAATAGAATTAGCTGACTGTAATCGATTTCCGTAAGGGTAATCGATTATTTTAACAAATGTAATCGATTAAAGTTCCAAAATAATCGATTAAAGTGTTCATGTGAAATCTAGAAAAAATCTTAAGAACAAATAATCGATTAACTCATTTTGTAATCGATTATCATAGAGGATCCAGATTTTGTGCAGCATTGAAGTAATTGATTAATACTAAAATAGTCGATTAACATAGCGAGTGTGTAAAACGTATCAATGGTTATTTAATCGATTACAATACTCTAGTAATCGATTAAACCAGATAAACTTCTTTCTGAAAATTATGCAGATGTACATATAATCGATTAATCCGTCACGTAATCGATTATCACAGAACGACTTAACCAAGTCAGCTGAACATAATCGATTACAAGAATTTGGTAATCGATTAAAGTATTAATATCTGTATATGTAGTTCTGTAACCAAACAATTAATTGATTAAGTGCAACCAGTAATCGATTAAAGCAGTGAAAAACACTTTTTTATGAAAACTTTAAAGCTTTAATGTCATGCCAAAGGATTCATGGAATGTGTGTGACCTAATCATGAATTGATAAACTAATGTATGCATGACTTATTCAATTTGTTTGAGGAATGAGGGATTTTATCTTTCTTGAACCAAGCGTTTAAACAAAGTACATATGCTATCAATTTGAGTAGGCATATAAAATCAAAACTTAAGATAAAGCTTGACTTGATTCTTCATGATCATCCTCAACCTCTGCATCATATCTAACAGATTACATAGTTGAAACTAGATTTTAAGTTTTGCTGGAATAATTGATTACCATCATCCATAATCGATTACATAGTTCATTTTGAAAATCCTAATTTTCTGATTTAATCAATTACCAAAACTAGTAATCGATTACACAGTTCATTTTTTGAAACTGAACTTTCTGCCTTAATCGATTACAGCTCGGTTTAATCGATTATTTTGCTCATTGCTGAAACTCAGAAACCTTCTTGAACATTTTAATCGATTAAGTGATAATTTAATCGATTATCTAACACGTTTAATCGATTACAGTTAGTTACAAAATCTGTAATAAATAAGTTTGAAGGCTTGACTTGTTTTCTAACTTGACCACTTCGTATTTCTGAGTATACACAAGCCTTCTAAGTCTTTCAAAGTGATTTTCAGGGTTCTATTACTTCTTGCTTCATTCAAAACATTCATGGGTCTTTAAATGATTCTTGAGCAAGAAACTTTTCAAGGTTAAGGAAAAGCATGTTCTGATTATTTTTGCTATTCAACCTGATTTGGTAACTCATGTAAATAACATTCATTGGATCATCAGGTTGTCTCTCTCCTTTATCTTTGTTTGTAAACTCGTTTTGAATATCTGTTGTAATTGGCTATTGTAAGTGGGTTCTTCTTGCTTGGGTCTAGAGAAGGGTTCTCTAGCTTAAGAATAGAGTGGTGTTCTCTGGTTCTTGCTCTTTAGAAGTCTAATAGGGTTTTAGATTTCTATTCTTTATCTAGTGTTGATAAAGGGAGCTTTTGTAAAAGCTTGTAAGAACAAAAATTTATAATATTGGAATTCTAATTCAGTGTGAATTAGAAGAAACTGGATGTAGCTTCTGTTGTAAAGTGAACCAGTATAAATTGCTTGTGTTTTTGTTTCTCTATCTCTATTACTCATCTTGTTCAATGATTCTTTAATTCATATTCATTGTCCAACAACTTCTGTTTTGAACAATTGATTTCTAGGGGTTGAGTTATTTAATTGAGTAAAAAGATTTCTTGGTTTTGAAAGTGATAAAGATCTTAAACTCTTATTTGAATTAATTTTAAAATACCAAGTTATTAACCAATTCACCCCCCTCTTGGTTATTGTGAGTATTCCTATTATTTTCAATTGGTGTCAGAATTGGTTCTTGAGAGTTATTCAAGATCACTATCTTTTCTTCAAAAACAAAAATGAATACCTCACAAATTACCTTCAAAGAAGGTGCTTCTCTCAATCGTCCTCCGATGTTTGAAGGAAAGCACTTCAGTTTTTGGAAAAATAGAATGAAAATATTTATTCAATCAAATGACCCAAGTTCTTGGAATGCTATAGAAAAGGGTCATTTGATTCCTATTAAAACTATTGGCAATGAAATGATTCCCAAAAAATGGGATTAAATGATAGATGTTGAAAAGAGAGTTGTCCAATATGAGTTTAAAGCTAAAAATGTGATTACCTCTGCACTTTCTTCTGATGAATTTTTTAGAACAGTGAGATGCACAAGTGCAAAAGAAATGTGGGAGATGCTGGAAATAACTCATGAAGGCACTGAAGAAGTTAGAAGATCAAGAAAATATGCCTTGATCCATGAGTTTAAGATGTTCAAGATGAACACCACAGAAAGTATTTCTCAGCTACACAAGCTTATTTTGAAAAAACCATCTCCCTGCTTTAATCGATTATCATTTCTAGTAATTGATTACACTATGTGTTTGAAAACCTTATGTTTGTATTAGATAATTGATTACCACATTTCGTAATCGATTACACAGTGTATTTAGAATGCCCAGGCTCCTGCTTTAATCGATTACCAAAGTTTGTAATCGATTACATAGTGCATTTTGATATTTTAGAGTTTTCTGTCTTAATCTATTACAGAACGAAATAATCGATTATTTTACTCGTTGCTCATGCCTAGAAACTGTTGAACATTTTAATCGATTACAAGGTTTATTTAATCGATTACATGAGCGTTTTAATCGATTATTAGGCGCGTTTAATCGATTACAGGCAGTTACAAAAGTTTGTTATAAATAGGACTGAGGCTCAGCTGCTTTTCTAACTTTGTGGAACATTACCCATACACATATATTGAGCTTAAACAGTCTTGTGAGCATTCTAAAGTGTTTTCTAAGGGTTTAATTGTTTCTTGCTCCATGGTGCTTTGATCATGTGTGTGTGACTCATTCTTGGAGCTTGAAACTCATTTCAAGATTAAGGAAAGCTATGCTATTTGATTCTTTTTCATTCAACCTGATCTGGTAACTTCATTTTGCATTGCATCATTGGATCATCAGGTTGTTTCTCTCCTTAATCTGGTTGTAATTTTTGTTTTGTATTTTCTTTGTGCTTTGGCTATTGTAATTGGGTTCTTGCTTGAAACTAGAGAAAGGGTTCTCTTGGTGGAAGAACTGAGTAGTGTTCTTAGATTCTTGTCTCTTAGAATCTAATAGGGTTTTAGATTTCTGTTATTTATCTAGGGTTGATAAAAGGAGACATTGTAATTGATTGTAAGAACTGAAAATTATAATAGTGGAATTCTAACATAGTGTTGGTTGGAAGAAAACTGGATGTAGCTTCGAGTGTTGAAGTGAACCAGTATAAATCTGTTTGTGTTTTGTTTCTCTATCCCTTAACTCACTATATTCATTGTGTTCTTGATTATTTGCTTGACCAACAAAGTCAGTTTTGATCCATTGAATTCCTTGGGGCTGAGCTACTTGATTGAATAAGGTTTCTTAATTTTGAAAAGTGATAAAGATCCTAGGAACTTTGATTTTGATTAAAGAAATTTTTTATACACCAAGGTCTAACCAATTCACCCCCCTCTTGGTTAAGTGTGACATATTCATATTCTTTACATCTTTATGCTCTATGTTTGGATTCAAATTTCATATATTTGATTTTCTGCCTGAATAAAGATTGTAGTTTATAAGTTTAATATGAAAAACTTGTTTATTTAAGTGCAATATTTAGATTGTACTAAAGAACTTAAGATTGATCTCACTAAAGACTTAAATTGAACCAATTGGAAATAGGCATGATTAAGCTCATTGCATGTATCCATATTGACAGATGTCATTGAGTGTATTGATGTGGTGGTCATTAAGGTCTAGTCACATTTGTTGTAGTGACGAAAGCCATAGTGATTCCATTATTGATACATGAGATGGACTAGGTTGTTAAGGTGGAAGTCTAAAGGTAAATAGTGTACAAGTGTGCGCCAAAGGAATTGTGATATAATTGTTACAATATGTAGCTCAAGTGGAAGATTGTTGGAATTTTCTATTGCAATAATTAATGTGGGCTAATATTATAAGATAATTATATTAGTTATTTATCACTAGTGAGTTTTATTTTATGTGGTCAAATTAAGTGAGTCCATTAGACAACTAAATAAGATATGGACTTAAATGAGCAAATGTTAGTGTTGGCCCATTAGGGGATAATGAGAACCCTATTAGGTTAACATGCTATAAGAAGCCTAAGGTCTCGAATATATCGAGTCGTCACACATAGTTTCTATTCTCCCCATCTAAAGAGTTGTGAAGGTTCCATTGAGGAATAAAAGGTTCTTATTGAGGAAGAACCATATTGCAATTGTTCGTGATCATGATGGATAGCCACAAAGATCTTCCAACAATGTGAAGAATGCTTAGATCAGGAATCAACTATGGATCCAAGTATTTTATATAATCCTTAATAGTCAAACATGTTGTAGATCCTAGGGTTTTTGATGAATTGTCATAGATTATAGACTTGTGAATTTTTAGCTTTTGCATACAGAATAAAGACTAAAGATTAAAGTTATTCCAACATATCCATCTCATGAAACCTTTTGACCCCATTTTTCATCTCCTCAAGAACACTCAAAGGAATATCATGATTCACCACCAAAAAGAACCCCCATGTTTTAGATGCTTTCTTGACTATGTCGACAAGCCCTTAGCATTTACTTGGACCTTTTTCAATATCTGCAATGTCTATGACTAGAATAACATGGCTTGTGTTTCCAAAGTTTGAAGCCTTATTCTTCTCAGATTTCTCAGGTGGAAGATGGAATAAGATAGGAACCTTATCAAGCCCTGCATCAACAAGGCCTTTCACTCTAGCTTTTGTTTCATCAAATTCTTTGCATTCACTCAAAATAAAATCAAAGTTTGGCTTAGTTGTTGTTCCTATTTTGCCTTTGTTGGTAGTGTGGCCTTAGAGCTCCTTGGAGCTAGTAAGGTGAGTAGCAAAAGTGAAAAACCAGGGAAGAATAATGTAACACCAAAGACTTAAACATGTATAGAAGTAAACTTTGAGATCCATGGTTAATTGTTTTTGCATGTAATTAATTCTATTTTTTCATGATATCACAATTGATTTAGTGGAATAAAACTGATTTGTGTGTGATATTAACAAGCACGTACCATAGGCAAGTGTTGTCGTCTCAGGCTTAATAATTGAAAATGTTATGATTTTTTAACACTCTAATTTACACTTTCCATTTTTTTTTATCTTTTTCTTCATATCAAACTATATCACCTATCATATTTATATTTTTTCTCATTTCTTTCTTTCTCACTATGTGTTAAAGATAAATATTAGGAGCACATTCTAATACACTTTTCTAAACACTTTTTTTAAATTAGTTACAATTTATTGAAAATTACAAAATCAAACGAGATACACATTATATATAATGTAGGATCCATAAAATTTTGTCATTTTTTCATAACATTTCAACTAATAAGAGATAATTCCTTAAAAAAAAACAATAAAAGATAATATATTTAAAAGAGTATAAGAGATCATGTGTTTTTAATATTTCTCTAGTATTTTGGTGTGTAAAAATTATATTTGTAATTGAATTTATTTGAGTAGTCCAGGTGTGAGAGCAAAGAAAAACTTGCTGCAGTAGGTGTCATTGTATGAATCAAGAGGGATTTTAATTTAGGAAGGGTATGTGAAAAGATAAGAGTAGTTTAATCATTATAAAAAATTCAAATGAGGGTTGTATAAATAACAATTCTCTTTTCTATTCGGTAGTTAGTTAATAATGTGATGCACATGAAATTAATAAAAGTTCCAAAACAGTATAATATTGAACGACAAGGAATTTTCCACTTAGGATATGTATAGATAAATTTTTCTATAAACATTTCTCTTTTTTATAAGAAAATAAAATAAAAAGGAAAAGGGAAAATTATTAAAATTAACTTATGTCGAAATTGTTTGAGTTTAATGGTCTTGACTTGAGTCTAAGTATGTCTATTAAATCCTTAGAGGAAGAATTTTATAGACTATAATAGTTATATTTGGTTTAAACAATATTATCTTTAGTAAAATATATATATATATATATATATATAATATAGACAAAAAAAATTATGTGTAACAACATAAATTAAAAATGAGTTTTTAGATAAATTAGTATAAAAATGTTTTACAAATTAACTTGCACATAAATTAATTTTAACTTATAGAAAATTTATTTTTATTTTTATAAGTATTTATGAAAAAAAATCTAAAAATGTCTTTAATGAAAGAGGTCATAAAAAAAAATAGCAACGAGGTAGTAGCACTATGTGTTCACCGAATGGGCAAGCCAAACAATATATTATTGATCATTATCGATCAAGTCTATCAACAACCAATCACCCTTGTGTGGAGCAAAAAGAATGCAAACAACATTGGCCAGAATCATCGTACATCTAAATGGTCGAAGTGCCTCTTTAGCAGCTACAATAGATTTATTATTATATGAATATATGATATCTGTTATCTATTATTCTATTATTATATAATTAAAAATTAAGTGCCTCTCTATTACTATGTTATTATGTATGTAATAAAATAAGTCTCTCCTGGCCACGTGCACACTTATAAAACAATTTTCCATTTAAATGATGAATATTTTTCTCATTTCATCAACTACTCTTTTGTCCCTTTCAACACTTCCATATTTTCATTTATATGCGATGATATATATACACGAATGAGAAAATAATGCATCCAAATTTAATATAATTTAATAAAAATAATAAAATTAATTAAGAAACATGTGTGGGAAAGGAAGTGTTATTAAGGTTGTTCAAGTCGAACTGAAATATGAACTAAATTATCATGAACTGTTTTGAATTATAAATGTCGTTGTTCGAACCAAACTCTTAAATAGTTTAGGTGAACTGAACTGTTTTGTAGGTGCAGTAAATTTGAATTGAACCATTTTAAATTAAACTACACCTAACTGATTTTAAGGGTCATTTGTTTTGAGAAAATATTTTTATTTTTACTTTTAATTAAATACCACGTTATTCTAATTTTGCTTCTATTTTTACATTGATTTGTGTTAGAAAAAATTAGAATGGGATAAGAAATATAATAAATAAATTATAGAAATGTTATAAGAATTCATTGTAAAAATATGCGTTCAATTTTGATATATTTTTAATATAAATATTTTGATTAAACTCTTAGATAAAATTTGGTACCATAAAGTTGACTTAAATATTCAAGTGAATGCTTTTAAATAGGCAAGAATAAATATGTACATATAATAACAACTTCTTGTTGATAACAACTTGGTGTTGATAACAACTTGGGATTGATAATAACTTAAACTAGTAAATATAAACAAACTAACAATATCATATAAATTTGATATATATCTATAACTACCTAATGAATAGAATGATATCTTATAGATAGATCAAATCTTGTATGGCTAATATTATATCTTCAACACTTCCCCTCAAGTTGGAGGATGTAAGAATGAAATGCCTAACTTGGGAAGAAAAGTAAGAAACAGGGACTGTCCTAAAGCTTTGGTGAAGATGTCAGCCAGTTGGGAATGCGACAAACAAACGATGTGCTAATGGTATTGGCTTGAATTTGCTCGTGGACAAAATGACAGTCGAGCTCTATATGTTTAGTGCGCTCGTGGAACACTAGATTCGCAGCTATTTGGATGGCTGCTTTATTGTCACAAAACAACTCCATAGGTTTGTTGTGGAGCACATCAAGAGGAGCAAGAAATCCCTTTAGCCAAACTAGCTCAACTATAGCAGCTGTCATGGCTTTATACTCGGCTTCGATAGAAGAGATATCTACCATCACTTGTTTCTTCGTTCTCCATGATACTGGTGAAGTGCCTATCATGACGAAGTATCCTATGCAGACCTGTGTGTGAGGGGACATGAGGTCCGGTCAGAATCACAATATGCATGGACTTTCAAGTCACAATCGAATTTCATGAGGAGTCCTTGGCCAGGATTACATTTGACATATCGAAGGACTCTCATAACTACATCATAGTGAATCTACTTTGGTTGCTACATAAATTGAGAAAGGACATGAATAACATAGCTTTAATCTGGTCGTGTGATGTTAAGGTAGATGAGTTTGCCAATCAATCATCGATAGCGTTCAGGATTCTCAAAGTCTAGTCCTTCTGCAAGTCCAAGTCAATGATTTTGTTCAATAGGGGAGTTGGCTGGTTTGCTGCCACTCAAACCAGATTCTTGCAAAATATCAAGGGTGGAAAATTCCTTCTTTGCTTCGAGCGATTTCAATTCTGAGGAAGTATTCAAACTTCCTAAATCTTTGATCTTAAAACATTGATTCAAATACTCCTTTACTTTTTTACACGCTTGTGTATTATTTCCTGCCAAGACTATGTCATCTACATAGATTAAAAGAACAAGAAAAACATCACCTTTTTGCAATGTGAAAAGAGTGTAATCTGCTCGAGATTGTTGAAAACCATACACTGTAAGTGCAGAGCTCAACTTAGAGAACCAGTTTCTAGGTGATTATCTCAAACTGTATAATGATTTGCGTAACCTGCAAACCTGATGTTTCGATCCATTGTTAAATCCTGGGGGAAACTTCATGTACACTTCCTCACTAAGATCTCCATTCAAAAGTGCATTATGAACATTCAGTTGATGTAGCTCCCATTGCTTTGCTGCTGCGACTGCCAACAGTGTTCTAACGCTTGTCATTTTCACTACATGTGCATAGGTTTCACCAAAATCTTCCCCAACCACTTGATGATTTCCAGCAATTACTCGTCGCGCCTTGTATCATTCGATGGCTCCATTAAAGTGATATTTAATCTTCAACACCCATTTACTAGGTAGAGCTCGTTTTCTTGAAGGTAAAGTTGTTATTGTCCAAGTGTCATTATCCTCCAGTGCATTGATTTCTTTTCTCATTGCATCAACCCATCGTGAGTTTGTCATAGCTTCCCTAAAGTGTTTGGGTTCATGGCCTGCATCTGTAAAGAATATGAATATCTCGCACTTAACCAAGACGAGAGTGAATTGGTTAAACCTTGGTAAATTAAAATTTCTTTAATCAAAATCAGAGTTCCTAGGATCCTTATCACTTTTCAAAACCAAGAAACCTTATTCAATCAAGTAGCTCAACTTCAAGGAATTCAATGAATCAAAACAGACTTTGTTGGTCAAGCAAATAATCAAGAACACAATGAATATAGTGAGTTAAGGGAAAGAGAATCAAAACACAAACAGATT
Source organism: Glycine tomentella (assembly GCA_007407185.1). NCBI lineage: Eukaryota > Viridiplantae > Streptophyta > Magnoliopsida > Fabales > Fabaceae > Glycine > Glycine tomentella. The sequence goes on along the minus strand of PYAF01001739.1, from coordinate 328,514 downwards.
TATACTGGTTCACTTCAACACTAAAAGCTACATCCAATTTTCTTCTAACCAACACTAGGTTAGATTCCACTATTATAATTTTCAGTTCTTACAATCAATAACAATGTCTCCCTTTATCAACCCTAGATAAAGAACATAAATCTAAAACCCTATTAGATTCTAAGAGACAAGAACCTGAGAACACTATTCAGCTCTTTCACCTAGAGTACCCCTTTTCTAGTTTCAAGCAAGAACCCAATTACAATAGTCAAATCATAAAGAAAATACAAAACAAAAATTACAACCAGATTAAGGAGAGAAACAACCTGATGAATGATGCAATGCAAAATGAAGTTACCAGATCAAGTTGAATGATTGCAAAACAATTAACACAGCTTTCCTTAATCTTGAAAACGTTTCAAGCTCCAAGAATGAGTTAAACACCCATGATCAAGACACAAAGGAGTAAGAACCAATTAAACCCTTAGAAAACACTTAAGAATGCTCACAAGACTGTTTAAACTCAGAAAGTACGTATGGGTAATGTTCCACAAAGTTAGAAAAGCAACTGAGCCTCAGTTCTATTTATAACATATTTTTGTAACTGCTTGTAATCGATTAAACGCGCCTAATAATCGATTAAAACGCTCATGTAATCGATTAAATAAACCTTGTAATCGATTAAAATGTTCAACATAGTTTCTGGGCATGAGCAACGAACAGAATAATAGATTATTCCGTCCCTTAATCGATTAAGACAGAAAACTCCAAAATATCAAAATGCACTATGTAATCGATTACAAACTTTGGTAATCGATTAAAGCAAGAGTCTTTAAAAACTGAATGAACTATGTAATCAATTACGATATATGGTAATCAATTAAACCAAAAGGACTTGTAAGCATTAACATATAATATAATCGATTTCGAAATGTGGTAATCAATTAAAGCAGGAAGATGGCTTTTTAAATTAAGCATGTGTAATCGATTACAACACCATGGTAATCAATTATTCTAGCACTACTTAAAATCATATATAGCTACGTAATCGATTACTACCCATTAATAATCGATTAACGTGTTCAACAAGGCAGTTTATATGTAAACAAAGGTCAAATAATCGATTATTCCGATAGGTAATCGATTACATTGTTCTTGAAAGCTTTTGTAGAATAGACTAAGAACAAAATAATCGATTAAGTGAAGTAAGTAATCGATTAAACCAGCAGGAATGGTATTTTTCCAAAAACCTTTGAATCAAATCAAAAACTTAGTCAAATAACTAAAGCCTTGTGATTTTTATGAACTCAATTAATTTAATTATGGATTAATATGAATGCAATGCACTTGGATCACCAGAATTGCTTTTCTCTTACATATTTCATCCTAATTAATCTTCAAGGCATCCATTGCATGTTGAAAGCTCAAAACCAATGCTTGAATCACAATTCCTTTGCATTCTTTAAGTAGCTCCCCTTGAATCCAACAATCTCCCCCTTTTTGGCTTTAAACATGCCAAATCTTTAATTGATTAACAGTTGGACTTGAAGTTAATTAATGAACCAATTTGGGAAAAGCTTGAGCTTTGTAAACTTGAAAAATTTTCAATTCCTTTGCCAAGAACAAGTGTTAAAAGCATCTGTGATTCATATAGCATTCATTTTCAAGTATTATTGATTTAATAGATTCATTTTAAGCACTTAGCTCCCCCTAAATTCCACAATCCATTCAAGTTAAATTTTGGGCACAATTTTGAACAAAAAACAGGGATGAACAGAGTAGTATGCAGAGCTTGTCCAAAATCAATTATTTCTCCCCCTATTTGGCTTGTTAAAGTCAAAAATGTAAAGTGCACAGCGGATAATTGAAAGAAAAACATAGTGGAAGTTTATATATTCATAGGGAAGCCATTACACATAATGAAAATAAAACATAAAAGTAAGAATAAGAACAGAGCATAAAACATTAAACAATCATAGCCCTAGAAGTTTTCAGATGCATCATCTTTGATATTGACCTCTATAATATCTAGCCTATCCTTTATTTCACCTAAGGCTACATTGGTTTCAGCCTTAAATTCTTGTTGCATTTGAAACAAATTATCCATCTTCTGCAACATAAGTGATTCGAACTCAGAGTACAGATGCTGATTTGGATCCATTCCTTCATCCTCAAAGTCTTCCACTTGAACACCAGCAGCAGCAGCAGGAGGTTGAGGCACTGGTGGTTGGCCTACCATTACCCATCCTTGTGGTGTCTTCAGCATTCCAAGCTTTGTAAGATGCTTATTTTGGATGAGGTTGTTACTGGAGTTGGTGTGGTCCATCACCTCATTAGTTACATCAATGTTGAAGTGATCTATGAACCTAGAAACCAAAACAGGATAGGGACAAGGATAATTGACTAGCCTCTTAGATTTTAGCATAATCTCTTCAAGAATTAAAACCCAATTCATGGGGATAGAGTTCTTCAGACCATACACTAGTTGTAGGTCTTCATCAGTGGCTTGGGCATGATTGGTTGCCATAGGGGTTAAGGCATAGGTAATGATGTAATGGAGCAACCTATCCTCAAGGTCATTGAGCCAGTACCCAATATATTCCTAATTTGCATATGGGATCATGTAGCATTTCCCTATAAGTGTCTAGTTTGTTGTAACCCTCTGGATCTTCCTCAAACTTTCTCTCACCCTCACATACTAGGCCAGCAACTGATGCCCACACATGTGGGGTGATTTCCATAGGAACCCCTTTAACAATGGATTTCATATTTCCACTCATAGAACCCTTGGCACAGGTATAGAATACCTTCACCAAATTAGGGTAAAAAGTACCCTTCATTTCAAGGAATCAATTAAGACATTGGGTCTCTAGATAGGAAGGGAATTGGAATCCTTCCCTTATAAACCAGTTGAGGTCAAGGTATTTGGGTGAGCAAGCAGGTTTAGTGGTATTGAATTGAAGATAGTTCATTTTATCAGACTCATTGTTGAACCAAATATCTAACCGATTTGGAGGTGGAGGATTAGAAGAAGATTCACCTACCTTCCTTTTGGAAGTTCTAACTCTCTTAGGGGTAGACATTTTTGGAGAGGTTTCTGGGTACTCAGACACAAAGAAAAACTCAGAATTTTAGCAAGAGGAAGAAGAGATTATGGTGCAAGGCTTTTCAATGATGCAAGTTTCTATTTATAGACCAAATTGAAGCTCCTCACATCCTAATTTTCAAAAAATATAGCTGTTAGAGGAAGTTAAGGCACTGTAGTGATCAAAGATTCGAATTTGATTTGGTTAGGCAGTTACATTTCCAGAGAAAAATTGTCAGAAACGCACTAACAGACTAAATAATTGATTAAATGCTCATTGTAATCGATTATTTTGCACATTTAGAACACTGAAATAACACATGGTAATCGATTATCCCCTAAGGTAATCGATTATTTCACAAGCATCCAGAGGTTGAAGATGAAGTGTAATCGATTATATGATCATGTAATCGATTATAGCAGAGATTTTGTGAATCAGGCAGGTATCAGAGCTTATGTAATCGATTATCCAGACTCGTAATCGATTACTCCAGAAGAGTTTAAAATTCTACACACGTATGTAATCGATTACCATTTTATTGTATTCGATTATTCCAGGAACATTTGGAATTTTGAAACATACATAACTGCAATGTAATCGATTACAATTTCAATGTAATCGATTACTCCAGTGAAACTGTGAAACTGGAAAACACTTTTTAGTCAATGTAATTGATTATCCCGACGTGTAATCGATTACTTCAGTAAGAATAAGTTTTTCAAAAACAAAGAGTAATCGATTATTTTAATGTTGTAATCGATTACTGAAGCCCAAATAGCATAAACAATGTGGATTTTAATGAATTTAATCGATTAACCGGTAGTGTAATCGATTATTACAAAGAATTTATCAGATTTCAGGGCATTATGCATATCAATTCAAATTTTCAACAATTTTAGTGATGAAGGCAGCGGGGGTTTTCAATTTAGCATGGAGAGACATGAAATAAATAGGCTAGCATATATTGGATTCATCAAGAATACCTAGCATGTTTCTAAGTGCATAAAACCTATCTCTAGTCAAAGGCTTTGTGAATATATCAACCAATTGGTTGTTTGTGTCAACAAAATCAATCTTGATGTTACCTTTCTGCACATGGTCTCTTAGAAAATGATGTCTAATTTCAATGTGCTTGGTCCTTGAGTGCATAACAGGATTCTTTGAGATGTTGATGGCACTTGTGTTGTCACACAGCAGGGGTATCTCTTTTAGTTCAACTCCAAAATCTTGAAATTGTTGTTTCAGCCATAAGCTTTGTGCACAACAACTCCCAGCTGAGATATATTCAGCTTCAACAGTTGACAAAGCCACACAAGATTGCTTGTTGCAATGCCAAGATATGAGAGAACTTCCAAGAAGATGACAAGTGTCAATTGTGTTTTTCCTATCCAATTTACATCCTGCAAAATCAGAATCAGAATATCCAATAATATTGATTTGTGCACCATTAGGATACCATAGCCCAACTTTTGGGCTTACCTTCAGGTACTTGAGGATTCTTTTGACTGCTGTAAGGTGAGACTCTTTTGGATTTGCTTGGTATCTTGCACACAAGCAAACACTAAGCATAATATGAGGTCTACTAGTTGTCAAATACAATAAAGAACCAATCATCCCTCTAAATTTGGATTCATCAACTTTCTTTCCCTTTCCATCTGAATCAAAGTAGGTTGATGTTGCCATTGAAGTTGCAGCATCTTTGCTTTTCTCCATTTCAAACTTTTTGATGACTTCAAGGCAATATTTTGATTGATTAAGGAAAGTGTCATTCTTAATTTGTTTCACTTGAAGTCCAAGAAAGAGTGTTAACTCTCCCATCATAGACATCTCAAATTCATTTTGCATAACTGCAGAAAATTCTTTATAAAGCAATTGATTAGTTGAACCAAAGATAATATCATCAACATATACGTGAACCAATAGAATATCACCCTTATGCCTCTTGATGAACAAGGTTTTATCAACATTTCCTCTTATGAAAGATTATTTAAGAAGAAATTTACTTAACCTTTCATACCATGATCTAGGGGCTTGTTTTAGACCATAGAGGGCCTTTTTAAGTTTGAAAACATGGTTTGGATGTTTAAAATCAGTAAATCCAGGAGGTTTTTCAACATAGATGTCCTCCTCAATGAAACCATTCAAAAATGAACTTTTAACATCCATTTGATAAGGTTTAAAACCATTAAACATGCAAATGCAAGCAATAGCCTAATAGCTTCAAATCTTGTAACTGGACCATAAGTTTCCTTATAGTCAATGCCTTCCTCTTGGTTGTAACCTTTAGCAACCAATCTAGCCTTGTTTCTTACTATGATTCCACTTTCATCAAGCTTGTTTCTAAAAACCCATTTAGTACCAATAGGCTTGAAAGATGGTGGTCTAGGAACAAGTTCCCAAACTTCATTTCTCTTGAATTGATTTAGTTCATCATGTATAGCATGCATCCAATGTTCAGCATGTAAGGCTTGGTTAATATCCTTAGGTTCAATTTGAGATACAAAAGCCATATCACAACATAAATTTCTCAATGATGATCTAGTTGATACTCCCTTTGACACTTCACCTATGATGTTATCAAGTGAGAGATCTCTTGTTGTTCTCCATTGTTTTGGCTCTTGATTAGGTGTTGATGGATTTGTTGCAGCACTTGGTTCTCCTTTTTCTTCAATAGGCTGGACAATTTCTTCCATAGGACCTGCATCTAAATCACATTTTTTTTCCTCTATTGAGGGGTTAGATTCATCACAAATTACATGAACAGATTCTTCCATACACATAGTTCTTTTGTTGAATACTCTATAAGCTTTACTTTGTAATGAATATCTAAGAAATATGGCTTCATCAGCCTTTGCATCAAACTTTTCAAGTGATTCTTTCCCATTATTTAACACAAAACACTTGCAGCCAAAGGTTCTCAAGTGAGAGATGTTTGGTATTCTACCTTTGTACAACTCATAAGGGGTTTTCTTCAAAATAGGCCTTATGAGAAGTCTATTCAAACTATAGCAAACTGTACTAACTACATCAGCCCAAAAATATTTTGATAAATTTGTCTCATTAAGAAGTGTTATTGCACCTTCTTCAAGAGATCTATTTTTCCTCTCCACAACATCATTTTGTTAAGGTGTTCTTGGAGCTGAAAAATTATGGTTAATTCCATTTTCTTCACAAAATTTTTCAAAATGTTCATTTTGGAATTCCCCACCATGATCACTTTTTATTGAGATAATTTTGTTGCTTTTCTCATTTGGAACAACCCTGGCCAATTTTTTAAAGCATGGAAAGCATCACTTTTGGATTTCAAAAACAAAGTCCAAGTATATCTAGAGTAATCATCAACAATCACAAGTCCATAGTAATTGCCACCCAAACTCATAGTTCTAGAAGGACCAAACAAATCAATGTGTAGTAATTCAAGTAGTCTAGAGGTGGAAACAATATTTTTTCTTTGAAAGAGATTTTAGTTTGTTTCCCCTTTTGACATGCATCACAAAGTTTGTCCTTTTCAAATTTGAGTTTTGGCAAACCAATTACTAAGTCCTTTTTAATAAGCTTATTCATATGGTACATGTTGATGTGGCTAGCTCTCCTATGCCTTAACTAAGATTCATCTAACTTACTCATCAAGCATGAAGTTTTGTGAAAGAATGCATGGTCAATAGAAAGTTGATAGATATTACCTTTCCTTTTGCCTATATGAACTACTTCACCATTTTGGCCATCACATATCATACAACAGTTCTCATTAAATGAGATCTTGAAACCTTTGTCACATAGTTGGCTTATGCTTAGAAGGTTGTGCTTCAAACCATCCATATAGAGAACATTGCTAATCTTGGTATTGAAGTTATTTCCAATGTTGCCTTCACCAATGATCTTACCCTTGTTGTTATCTCCACAAGTGACAAAGCCTCCATCTTTAGGAACAAGATTTGTGAGCAAAGACTTGTCACCTGTCATATGTCTAGAGCATCCACTATCAAGATACCATAAAGAAGTTCTTGCTGTTAGACATACCTGAAAAATCAAATTAATTCATGAAAGAAGGTACCCAATTGAGGTTGGGTCCATAGGAATTAGTGACTTTCTTTCTCTTTTCCACCCAAATGCACTCTTCATTTGGCACATAAAATATTCTTACAAAGCATTTATAGGATGTGTGTCCTCTCTCCATACAATAGTTGCAAATGACAGCTCTTGGAGATTTTCTAAAGAAAGCATTTTGATTGATCCTTGACTTCCTTTGATTTTTCTGTTTTGGGGGCACAAATGTTGTCTTTTGGACAAATTTTGTCTTTGGTTTATACCTCAATCCAGAAGTATCTCCAGCATATTTTTGTACACTAAGTCTTTCATTGAAATCACATTTTCCTTTGTACAATTTTTGCAAGAGATCAATCAAATTGTTATTCTATGAAAGGAGCTGCTTATATTTCTCTTCTTGATTGATTTTATACTCATCAAAGACCTTTTGCAGCATATCATATTTGTCAACATTTGTAGAAGAAGAGGCACATACACAACCATTTGATTTGTAGCTTGAAACAAGTTTTTCATTTTCTTCCTTCAAGTTACAAATCTCAGCTTGTAGTTCAATAATCTTAGCAAGATGATCTTCAATATTCTTTCTAAGCTTATTGTTAGACTTTGAGAGCTTTTGTGCCTCTTTGTGCATTTCTTGAAAAGAAAGAATAGCTTGATCAAGTTCAAAATTTACCTCATCCTCTTCACTCAATATATCATCATCATCTTCATTGACAATGGATGTAAGACACATGTTTGCTTCCTCTATTTCAGTGGAGGATTCTGAACTTGTTGAGTCATTGTCTTCCCAAGCTATATAAGCTCTTCTAGACTTTCCTTCTTTCTTCCCTTTGTTGTCCCCTTATTGCTTCTTCAAGTAGATTGAGCATTCAGACTTGGTGCGGCCAGCTTTCCCACATTTAAAGCATGTAAAGTTGCTATCAATCTTCTTGTTGCTCTTGTTGTTGTTGTTGTTGTTCTTGGTGTTTCTTGAGAATTTTTTGCCCTTATTCTTCTTCAAGAATTTGCTGAACTTTTTCACTATCAAGTTCATGTTCTCTTTATCTTCCTCATCACTTGATTCCTCTTCTTTTTCATCTTTTGTTGATGCAGATCTTAGTGCAATTCCTTTTCCTTTCTTTTCTACATCTTCAACACACATTCATTGAGACATTTCTAATTCATATTCAAGTAACTTACCAAAGAGTGCAGCCATTGACATTTTGGATAAATCCTTGGATTCTTTGATTGCTGTCACCTTTGGTTGCCAAGATCTAGTGAGACACTTCAAGATCTTGCTGTTTAGTTCCTCAACATCAAAGGTCTTTCCAAGTCCCAAAAGATGATTGACAATGTGTGTGAATCTTGTTTGGAGCTGGGAAATGCTTTCATTTGTGTTCATCTTGAACATTTCATACTCATGAATCAATAAATGCTTCCTTGATCTTCTTATTTCTTCAGTCCCTTCATGAGTGATCTCTAACATCTCCCACATCTTCTCAGCACTTGTGCACCTAACTGTTCTAAAGAATTCATTAGAGAAAAGTGCAGAGGTTATCATGTTTTTGGCCTTAAAATCATATTGAACAACCCTTTTCTCAGCATCAGTCATCTCATCTCATTCTTTGGGAATCATGTCATTACCAACAGTTTTGATGGGCACCACAGGACCTTTCTCTATTGCATTCCAAGCACCTGGGTCATTTGATTGAATAAAGATCTTTATCCTATTTTCCAAAAATTGAAATTCTCCCCTTCAAACAAAGGAGGTTTGTTTAAAGAAGCACCTTCCTTGAAAGTTATTTGTGAGGTATTCATTTTTGGAAAAAAATAGTGATCTTGAGTAACTTTCAAGAACTAGGTCTTGATGCCAATTGTAAAGAATATGAATATCCCACACTTATCCAAGAGGGGGGTGAATTGGTTAAACCTTGGTAAATTAAAATTTCTTTAATCAAAATCAGAGTTCCTAGGATTTTTATCACTTTTCAAAACCAAGAAACCTTATTCAATCAAGTAGCTCAGCCCCAAGGAATTCAATGAATCAAAACTGACTTTGTTGGTCAAGCAAATTATCAAGAACACAATGAATATAGTGAGTTAAGGGAAAGAGAATCAAAACACAAACAAATTTATACTGGTTCACTTCAACACTAGAAGCTTCATCCAGTTTTCTTCCAACCAACACTAGGTTAGAGTTCCACTATTATAATTTTCAGTTCTTACAATCAATAACAATGTCTCCCTTTATCAACCCTAGATAAAGAATAGAAATCTAAATCCCTATTAGATTCTAAGAGACAAGAACCTGAGAACACTACTCAGTTCTTTCACCTAGAGAACCCCTTTTCTAGTTTCAAGCAAGAACCCAATTACAATAGCCAAATCATAAAGAAAATACAAAACAAAAATTACAATTAGATTAAGCAGAGAAATAACCTGATTATCCAATGCAAAATGAAGTTACCAGATCAGGTTGAATGATTGCAAAACAATTAACACAGCTTTGCTTAATCTTGAAAAGGTTTCAAGCTCCAAGAATGAGTTAAACACCCATGATCAAGGCACAAAGGAGCAAGAACCAATTCAACCCTTAGAAAACACTTAAGAATGCTCACAAGACTGTTTAAACTCAGAAAGTAAGTATAGGTAATGTTCCACAAAGTTAGAAAAGCAGCTGAGCCTCAGTTCTATTTATAACATATTTTTGTAACTGCCTGTAATCGATTAAACGCGCCTAATAATCGATTAAAACGCTCATATAATTGATTAAATAAACCTTGTAATCAATTAAAATGTTCAACATAGTTTCTGGGCATGAGCAACGAACAGAATAATCGATTATTCCATCCTGTAATCGATTAAAACAGGAAACTCCAAAATATCAAAATGCACTATGTAATCGATTACAAACTTTGGTAATTGATTAAAGCAAGAGTCTTTAAAAATTGAATGAACTATGTAATCGATTACGATATATGGTAATTGATTAAATCAACAAGACTTGTAAGCATTAACATATAATATAATCGATTACGAAATGTGGTAATCGATTAAAGCAGGAATATGGTTTTTTCAATTAAGCCTGTGTAATAGATTACAATACCATGGTAATCGATTATTCCAGCACTACTTAAAATCATATATAGCTATGTAATCGATTACTACCATTAATAATCGATTAACGTGTTTAACAAGGCAGTTTATATGAAAACAAAGGTCAAATAATCGATTATTCCAATAGGTAATCGATTACATTGTTCTTGAAAGCTTTTGCAGAATAGACTAAGAATAAAATAATCGATTAAGTGAAGTAAGTAATCGATTAAACCAGCAGGAATGGTATTTTTCCAAAAACCTTTGAATCAAATCAAAAACTTAGTCAAATAACTAAAGCCCTGTGAGTTTTATGAACCCAATTAATTTAATTATGGATTAATATGAATGCAATGCACTTGGATCACCAGGATTGCTTTTCTCTTACACATTTCATCCTAATTAATCTTCAAGGCATCCATTGCATGTTGAAAGCTCAAAACCAATGCTTGAATCACAATTCCTTTGCATTATTTAAGTAGCTCCCCCTGAATCCAACAACATCAACAGGAGCTACAAATGCACGATAAGGGGAAGAAAAGTTAGACATACAAAGAAAATCATGTATTGGATATTTGATACCTGACCTAGCATCGGAGGAGAGACCAACTAGGGCAGGGAGTTTATGTGTTTCAACTACATTACATTCATAATCGTTGAGATACACTAGTGCTCTTTGTAACACCCCGTAGGCCTCCGGTGTATTAACATTTATAATATCAGAATTGCGCTTAAAACTTCATTTAAAAACTGGCGGAAGCGAATCGAACCGTATTTCTTGATTACATTATGTATGGAGCACATAAAACCCATCACAAACAAACATCATCATACAAACAACAAGTAACATAAACAAGCCCCTGATGATCCAATAAACATAAGCTTAACCATAGGCAGATAAACCAGAACATCTCATAAAGATAATCAGGAGGAACGTCAAATCCATATCATAAACAAGTTTTATACATATATATATATATATATATATATACATATACATCATCAAACCACACATGTGGTTATACAACAGAATGAGTCAACACTGGCTTTGGCCTCAAAGACCACCTCCCCACATGAGGGTATACAAAATCTATACAAGCATATATGTGTACATACACACATCAGTCCTCTACAGGGTACAAAACAAACATCATATCAAAATGAGCCAGTCAGCTCTGCTCTGGCTGCCCACAGTCATGCAGCAATGTCTCTACTGGGACCTCCTGCCCTGAGACCGCTCCTCTCTGCCAGAAGCGTCACCTATAACCACATAACCCCACACGGGGTGAGATATACATCTCAGTAAGCTCAGGGTCCTTAGAGGCTTCTCCTCCACCCTAGCTCACTTTCCATGACACAAATCATCAGGCATCACAATCACATTGGCCTCTCGGCCCTCATAACAATACAAGCAAGTCATCTTGCTTTATGTACGGCGTATCATCATCAACGCCAACCTCAGTGTGAGACCGGAACTCACACCCGTGCCATCCCACTGGGAGCTACCCCTTACAAATGGACGCACGTATATGGTACATCCGAGAATAGGCAATCAACCGCGACGGGACACACCTATCTCTTGGTCTTAAGGGATCATCATCACCCTGGGATCATCATCACCCACGAGCAAACCAAACTAGGAGGTGCGCTCTCCTCCTAGGGAGGTCCATATCTATCTTACTGGCCAGAATATCTATCAACAGGCATCATACATGTTCAAGCACAGATGCAAGATATATATCATTATGAGGATGCAACAACCAACAATGAATGCATCATGAATGCAACCATCACTCTTTCGGAGTGTGGTGGAGCACACAAGTGGGAAACATCCCCAGGGACCAAGAACTTACCTGGCAAAGCCGAGCTCTGCAGTTCTCTTCCTGCTCTGTGGCCTACGCCACTGACACCCTCGGTGTCACGCCCTAAACAAGGCACACAAACACATATCACAACCAAATTCAAGCATACAATGCATCAATATATCAAGCAGTCCTCAACTACCACAATGAAAGGAACTTCAGTCCTTTCCATAACTCCAAGTCATCTAACCTATGGCTCATCTCAGCCCATCACACACTAGGCCTCTCACAGACCCTCAGAGATCTATCACAGCTTAATCATTGCATTAGAGTCACCACAGATCCAATGCAAGCTGATCACAATGAGCTCAAAGCTCTTTCCAGACCAAAAGCTCAATAATTCCAATATAGCTTGAACGGTTCAGTCCATACACAAGACACCGTTCACATGGCCTCTCAGGCACACCAAAACCATCAACAAGGCTCTTGCATGTCTCAATATCATCAAGTGACTCAACACAAGCCACACATGCATAAACATAGAGCCAAAACCAAAGTTCACCAAACTACAATCTGAGAGCTAATCCTTCATCCTCAGAACATTCTAAACATGTCTTTCTAAAGGACCCAAGGCTAAAACAAGCCCTATCACAAGTGGGTCACTATTCACTCAAAACCCCAATTCACAAATCAACCGGAGAAACTCGAGTTTCTTACCTCAGAAATGATGAGGAAGGCCTCTGGACCTCTTCCCTTAGCCCGGGTGTCCGTGAAAAGCCGATGTTCCTCGCCAAACTCAAGTTCTTCAACTTTCCCTTAAGAAAGGGACTTCTCTGATTAAGGGGTTTTAAGGGATTACAAGGAAGGATTTAAGCTCACTAGAGGTTTCTCACTAGTTGGGTGTTTAAAGGAAGTGATTTGGGTCACAAAACAAGGTTCATGGAGCTTGGGAAGCTCTCCAATGGAGGTCTAAGCACTGGAGGAAGAAGAAGAAGCTTTTCTCTCCGAAAAACGGAATTTCCCCCTTTTATACTGGGCCTGCCCGAGCTACCGCGCAGATCGCGCCAGCTTCCAGAGCCCACGGCGCCAACCGCGCCACTCTCCACGCCAACTGCGCCAACCTCCACCGACATTGTGCGCCAACCACGTCACACCTGGCGACGGTCGCGCTGGATTTCAGATAAAATGGGTTTTCTAGGGCACTTCTACGCCACTCGCGCCGCCCATGGCACTATCCGCGTTGAAACCCAGAAACTGTGGCGCCACTGGCGCCACTATGGCGTCTTTGGCGTCAACTTCCAGAAGCTCTGGCGCCCCACGCGCCAACCTGGAGCCACTGGCGTCAACTTCTAGTGACCTGGCGCTACTCGCGCCACACTTTAGGCATGGTTTTCTCAATAGAACTCTGGCGCTCTCCGCGCGGCACTCCGTGTCATCCGCGCCAAGACTCAGGGTTATTATACTCTTCGTGGACGCTGCTGGCGGTCTTGGGCTGCTCTTGGTCTGCCATCATGTGATACTACAAGACTTCCCCTGTCGTCAGCATCACTCCTAGATGGTGGTATTTCCACGGTTACTCCCTCTGTTAATTCATCTAGTACAAGTGTTGGAACCTCTTGCAGTAGCTCAATGTCTTCAGCATTTTCTGCTACAGGGGTGTGATCATTTACATTTGTTATCACAGATAAGGATGACAAAATAGGAAGACATGGTTCACTAATTGGGGTTGTCAGCAGAGGAAAAGTATCTTCATGGAACTTTACATCCCTACATACAAAATGTTCTTTGGTTTCCAGGTCATAAACACGCCAACCCTTTTGAGAAACTGAATATCCTATAAACATGCATCGACGAGAACGATAAGCAAATTTGTCATTGGGTTTGGGTCTCACATTGGAAAAGCATAAATAGCCAAAAATTATCAAATGTTCATAGCTTGGTGCAACTCCATATAGCAGCCAAAAATTCTCGAATGTTCATAGCTTGGCCCATCTCTGAGCAAACATCATCATTAATCAAGCTTTTCTACTCTCCAACCATAAAGTTCCTAATTCAATCCTCCTTATAATGGGAAGGCCTTACTATTGTATTCCTTTCTTCTAGATCATCCTTCAAGTTTGTCTGGTTTACTGACACCTGGTCCTTCTGCCACCCCTTATTCAAATTCTCCATGTTTTCAATCATTCAAGTTTTATGTATTTGATCCATTGTGTCATCCACCAGAGTCTTTACACATTCCTCAACCTCCGTATTGTCTCCCACTACCTTGGTTATGTCTCTTGTTGTATTAAATAGCTCTTGTATTGTAGAAGAAGGCATGGTTGAGCTACTATGACAAGGTTTGTCTAGGTCATACAGCTTTGCAAACCTACTTACAATTCCAACCAAAGAATCCCAGCTGCGCCATCACCATTTCTATCCCAATGCCCATTGTCGCTTCATTCCACCAATGTCAAGACATAATCTACTTCTTGCTCTGAACTTGCAGTAGAGGAAGCCTTATCAACACCTTCTTGATCATCATGGAGGCATTTACGCATCTATCCATTGAAAGTGAGGCTTATCTTCTATTCTAATTGTGGAAATGCTACCATTAATGCACACTTTGTACTTAGCAAAGACATAAATGGTTAGAGGAACTCTAACTATTAACCTCGCATAATGCAAATAGGTCATAGAAACTGTCTCAGCATCTATATGTAGCAATGTTCCATACAAACTCACGACCTTAGTGAAACATTCTTCAATACAAAGATGAAAGGGTCCATAGCACCAAACCTAGGCAATTTTGTGGTCCCAGCTCTCTTAAGGATTCCATAATGTTATAGATTCAAACATGGTTTCCAGCCACTCGTTTTCTCCCTTGAATATATCTTGAAGATTATCCTTATTTTCTCCTGAAAGCAACACTATGTTATCACCTATGTACTAAACCTTTATAATATTGTAACCTTCCATAAAAAATGCCTCTTGAATATCCATGAACGCACTCGGATCGTGTACCTTCCCCACCATAGATTTCTTCGGCCAAGAAAGGTTTGTTTCTTCCACGTTGAACTCCCAACCCTTCTAGCTATTATCCTTCATCTTTTGTGACTCCTTCCTTTGCCACACTTTGGTCACATTACCTCCTTGATATTGGAATGATTTCGCATAAGAGAGTTTAGGCCTTCTCATGTGATTCCATGGCATCTTCTCAGGCTTATTATCCTTCTTTTGTTGGGTTTGATGGATATCCCGGTGTTGCTCAATACTTTGAGCAGGGATTGAATTATTCCCAAACCTTGGTATATTTTCGTGTAACTTCCTATTTCCAATAACGATACTATCCAGTTGTCTTTCCATGTGATATGGATTTTCAACTACTTGGAAGCGGACAAAGCCATATCTCAACCCCAGCTTCGTTCTTCTCCAAGAGATAAACACCTCCTTTGCATCCCCCATAGTTTAAAAATGTTTATCATATTGTTAAGTCAAAATACGTTATGTCTTAAAGACAAATTATTACTCCTAATTATTTTGATTGGATGAAAATAAATACAAATGATAAAAGTTGTGTCTAACATGTTATCAGATCATGATTTGTATTTGTGCGTCTAAAGTTTTCAGACAATGCATTCATAAGAAAATTTAATGTAACATTTAAGTAGTACATTTAAGACCTTTATTAATACTTTGTTTCTGATATTCTTTCATGCAGAAAACATTCTCCTAGGATCTATCAAAGTCCTATGAAGAATAAATGATGTCCACAGTCTGGAAGTCATTAATCTTCATCAAAAGACACGCTTTGTTATTGCAGACTTGCTATGATGAAATAAGTGACTTCCCTATTGAAGTACAAGACACACTAACCTATCAACATGAACTTTGCATGAAGAATGGATATGAATTTAATGCAAGCATTCAATGCTCCAACGGACTCAAGACTTCAAACGAAGATCAGAGTGAAAAATTCAATCGTTGTGAGACAACGGACACTTGGAGATGAAGGCTATATGTAAAAGAAACTTTGAAGAAACATGACACTAATTATTCTTTCATTCTTTCTTATGAAGATTTATGTATATTCTTGTAAAGATACTAAGCTCTTAAAACACCTTGTATACCTTGAGAGAAAAGATTAAAGTTTTGAGCGATATATCTGTCAGTTAGACAATCCTACTTTAGTAAGTGAACAAACTTCCAACAAATCTTATTGATTCGTTTAGAGCCAGTTGTGACTTGGTAGGACAAAGGGTACTAGGGTTTAAGTCAAGTTAAGGGTAGAGCTTGCAAGTGTAAAAGGCAGAAGTGACAATGAACAATACTTTTAACTTTGATAAGTTAGTAGAAACTTGGTGGCTGCAAAGAACTCGACGTAGTCTTAGGGTTAAGATGAACTAGTATAAATTCTTTGTGTGTTTTCTTATTGTTTGTAACACCCCAATATTTTTATACTTATATGGATTTAAGGCAATATTTTAGGATGATTAGAAATTATAATTCGCTATCTAGTAAGATTTTTAGAAATTTTAAATACATATTATGAAATAAAGTTCAATTCAAGCTATCCAAATTATTAGAAAATTGTATGAGAAGGATGAAAATAATCTTAGGAGTTTTCTCTTAAT
>PYAF01001739.1:285180-300761 GCA_007407185.1 Glycine tomentella | reverse complement strand
TTTAATATAGTATGTTAATAGAATAATAGTTATTGAATGTATAAGTAAAAGTATTTTATATTAACAATGTATATAAATTAAAATTTAAAACATATAATATTTACATAAATAAACATTTATTTAATTTTATTTATCAAATAATATACTATTCATATCTATAACTTTTTTAAGAAATATATTAAAATAAAATAAAATACAAGAATAATATTAATCTTATAATTTATAATTCATATTTAATTCAAAGACGTAATTATTTATTCAAGAAAAATTATTTTATATTTTGTTTTAATTAAATAAATAAAAAAGTTTTTTTGTCCTTCTGTTAACTTTCTTTCATTTTTTCTTATTTCAAACAATTTAAAATCTTATTCTTTTATTTTATCACTTTCCGTATCTAATTTATTTTTCTATTATTTTACTTTTTTTATATCTCTCTTAAACCAAACTAAAGAGGAAAATGTTAAAAGTAAAATGATTTCTTTTAGATTTAAGTCTGTAAAAATCCTAATCCTAATAATTCTTTTTCTAGGTGTAATTCTAATAATTCGTATATCAATGGTACCTTCTTCTGGTTCCAGTAGTTTCTCAAATCTTCTGTATACATTTTTTTTTTGGCAACCACTTTGTCTTTTCTTTGGCCTTTAGCAACACTACAGATAAACCTAAGAACAAGAGGGTTTAACTTCGTTTCCTTAATCCATTCATTGCTCCCTCGAACTGCTGTTTGGTCTCTTCTCTTCTCTCTTATCCATGGCATCAACGTTTCTCACCCTACCAACTCCCTTCCTACACAAAACCAATGCCATCACTTTCTCTAACAAGAGACCCTCATGTATGTATCATCAATTCACCAAAAGTTTCATTTTTGTTCACCAAATTCAACATCTTATCCAATTTCTTAACCTTTTTCTCATCTGGGTTTCGTGCAGTTTTGCAGAGGAGCTCTCTGAAGATTAATGCAATTACCAAAAAATGGGAACCCACAAAGGTTTTTTTTCTTTTCTTTTCTTGGAATTGGTTTTTAGTTTTAGCCTACACCACCCCACTAATTCCCTTTTCATTTCCCATGTTTTAAATTTCAAAAAGTTCAATTTCTTTGCTTCTAAGTTTTGATGATTTTGGCATGCAGGTTGTGCCTCAGGCTGATAGAGTTCTTGTTCGTTTGGAGGAGCTATCAGATGTATGCTATATACTTATCAAAAAACCAAATCTTTTCTTACTTGGGGTGTTGTTTATTCTTATTCTTTTAGTATATCAGTTTCAAAATATGGGTTATTCTCCCATTTGTTTCCTTAAGTCTTGGAAATTTGGAATTGCTAATATATATTATTATTATCCTTATCTGAAGGTAATGTTGAATGTTGGACTCGTTGGTGGGCCTTCTTTATTTGGTTAACTTGCAGTTTCATGTGATTTGAGAAATCCGATAAGATTATGCTATGAAATTGAAAATAAGTTGTGTTCCGTTGGTGGGCTGCTAATGTATGTTGCCAATGGAATATCCCTTTGTATGTGCTCCAGAATATTGGTGCCACTTGTGCACATGTGAAGTGCTTTAAACAATCAGTGTCGTTAAAAACTAAAACATTCATGTTTATCTGTTAGTGAGACCCAATGATGCTGTTTAGGATAGGTAATTGGTATTTAAATGTGTCAATATAAGTTGCTGTCTCTATGCACATGTGTAATGGTAGCTAGAAGTAAAGGAATTATGTAACTAGAAGGTATAGAGTATAAATATGTTCTACAGCTTATTTAAGATATGCATATTGGTGCTGTGATGCCATGTAGGTGACTTAATTTGATGAAAGGTCTATCTTGTATGTATCATTATTTTTATTCAATTGGTTTTTGGTAGGATTCTAATGCATGATTAGAACTAGTGGGTTGCTTTGTTGTGTTATGATTTAACATTATATCATTTAGGTTACTGGTTTGCAAAAGTTTGTTATATGATTAGAAATTAGAATAAGGTTTTCTGCATCTGATAAGTTTGAATGTATATGGTACTTTTTCCATGTTGCATAGCTAATTTGTGAATGTTATTTGGTGCAGAAAACAGTTGGTGGAGTTTTGCTGCCTAAATCAGCTGTTAAATTTGAGCGCTATCTCGTGGGAGAAGTAAGTAGACATAGATACCTTTGGTATTCTGGGTCTGTAAACTTTTTCTCTGTAGTATTTTTTATCTGCTTTTGATATAATATGGTCATTTTCTTTCATATTTGTTTCAGATCCTAACTGTTGGTGCTGAGGCTGGAGAACTAAAGGCTGGAACAAAGGTACTAGTTTAATTACTGTGAAGGAGGTGAAATAGAAATGGGAAAAAGACAGAGTAATATGAGCATTTCTCAACATTCAATTTCATTGATGCACTAACATCCTTGAGGATGGTAATATGCTTATATAGGTGATTCAACTATATAGTCAGAATCTAACCAGGTTAGGACATCCCAAGATCCAAAACAAGTAGTCATTAGTTCCTGAATTATTGATAATTAATCTTTAAATCCCAATTACAAATCCTAGTTCCATGTTTACAACTACATCATAAATTAATGTTTTAAGGACCAACTCCTGAAAGCTATAGCTTTTAGGTGAAGCTCACGAGTGGTTTTATTTTTTATAACAAACACACTCTGTCATGGAAAGAGAGACATTTGAGCTTCACCTTGTGGTTTGACAAGGATCAAACTAAAACCACTTGGCCATATTGAGGCTTTGATACCAACTTTTTAATGACCAGACCAGTTTATGGATTACCAGATGATGGCAGGCGGCAGCTGAATTTATATACACAAGATACATACATAGGATATGAATCCTAATAAAATAAAGGCTAAAAGAACAGATGGAATCGTATTTTTTAAGTGAAAATCATCAATTATCAATATATTTACAATCCAAAGTAGGAGATATTTCCAATAAATGTAATAAAGATTTTTATGCATTGCTTTGGTTAAAGTAATCAAAGGTTATGGATAACATTAGAATCTAGCATTGCTTGAATCATTTGAGTTTGTTGGAATTTGTCCCAAATGTAAACTTCAATTTTTCCTTTGCAGGTACTATTCACTGACATGAATGCTTATGAGGTAAGGGACTTTAAAATATTTACTTTATAGGTGTTATGTATCTAATAGAATTCTAAGTTGTAACATTAACTGTTAAAAGTTTTTAGTGAATTAATCACTGGCCGAAGAAATATTTATATCAGAATTCAGAAAAGCAACCTATGGGGAAAATACTGACCCGCATGCTTCAAACATTGAGGTAGCCAAGATTAGAACAAATGCTATGCCAAACCATTTTATATTCTTGTTTGTCTTCAGTATATCTCATATTTGTTTCAACTTTGAGTTCCTCTTGTATGAAAAATGTTTTAAAACTTAATCTTATTTTTACAGTGGTTTGTCTGATACATATGATGAAATTGTCTTTGACCTGTGACAAATTATGAAACAGTCTTTTTACTTTCTGCTCCTTAATTGGACATTGATATCCTCACTTCTTTCTCCAGCTCCATTTTATGCAAAATTTTCACGGTATAGATTTTGTGCACAAGCTGTACTCACGGATTGGTTTTTGACCTCATTATATTATGATGTTGCCTTTTCTACTCCTTTTTGTCATGTCTTTTCCTTTCAGTCTCCTGAAAGGTAATGGCATCTTATTAGGGCTGTTGTATCCAGTTATAAATTACTGTTTTCTTGTGAATAGTAGGGATTGCATTGATGAATTGAATCTTTCTGTTCAAACACTGCCTGGTTAGCAAGTGGATCAAGTTTTTGATCACTAGAAAAGAAACAAAATTGTTAAATAGCTTACCTGATTAAAATTGATAGCATTAAGCATTCTAATGCCATTACTAATTGAATGCTTTTGTCATTCATAATTAATCAGGTGGATTTGGGGACTGATGCAAAACACTGCTTCTGTAAAGCAAGTGACTTATTGGCTGTTGTGGAGTAGGGTTCGGCCAATTAACGAGACAAAAATGGAACAATCTTTTTTGTGATATGTTGGATAAGTGTATTTTTAGTAGAATAAACCATTTTTATTCATTGGTGTTGAAATTTTATCTTCTATGTTACAATAACTTGCTTTCCACCAGGTAGTATCTGATGCAAAACTCTACTCATAAGGATGCCTTTTGTGCTCTACTCTTTCCAATAGTCTTAAGGTTAAAATTCGTTCACTTCGAATCTAATGGCCTTCATTAACAGTACATAATTATTTACTATTTTTATTAAATAAATTTAATATTTCGAACGCCAAGATCCATGCAGATTGAAATGCATCTGCATGGGATAAACTCCACTAGTTAATGAAGTGACCAAGCTATGTGGGGTGTATGTTGGGGTTGAAAGAGATCTTGAGCAGTGTAAAGTATGATGGATTCTTCTATGGTGGGAAAGGTCATCAAATCACCCACCATGAGAAACATATATGGGACGTTAGATATGTGAATACACGAAAATTACCATGGGGATGGAGAAATGAGAAGAAAAAAACAATGCCCTTCCCCTTCTCCCTTCCTCGACCCCAACAAGCAACCAAGTGACTAAACCTTCATCTTTGATCCCAACCACTCCTTTGTCAAAAACAAACATTTTTCCTCTTAATCAAGACACTTATTTGTTCCGCGCAGATTGGCAATTGTAATTAAAATAAAATAAAATAAAAATTTTCTATACCATTGGAGAACAAAACCATTTGTATGAAGCTGTAAAATCTTGTTGCTCTGCATCTTGGAATAGTACTAGTGCGAATGCAAGGCAAGGCAATCCTAAAAGCACTATACTTGTGGCATTGATGGTGATGCACTATGCAACACTCCGTATGCATCCTCTAACAAGTAAGCAAGTAAACTACCTTCATTGATTCAATAAAGAAAGGTTCTCTTTTCCTTTTTTTCGCTAGGAAAGCGGGAGTGGTGTATTAACATATTACTTAATCAGATAAACGCATAATTATTTTAATTAAAAAACTACGAAAGTGATTTCGAAATCATATTTCTTGATTCATTATGTATGGTACACAAACCACAAAACCATGAACATTATGTCATAAACACGACTAGTCTCTTTGATCCAGATAACATAAACCAAGTTACTCAACAGGTATAGCAGGAGAAACATAACTACATAACTGGTTATATACAAAGATACATCAGTTCTCAAGACCACACCTGTGGTTATACAAAAGAATAGGCATACATCGCCTTGATCTCACAGATCACTTTCTCGCACGAGGGCATACAACCATATAATGTCCATATACATAAACAATCCAAAACATGTGTGCACACGCACACATCTTCCCTCACTTGGGGTATAAAACATCAACAAAACAAAGCAAGGAGCCTCCATGCTCTCAAAGTACTGTCAAACAGTTGCACAGTAACTATCTCTACTGGGGCCTCCCGTCCTGAGACCTATCATCTCTTCTAGATGAGTCACCTGCAAAACATAATCCTCATACGGGGTGAGATACACATCTCAATAAGTTCAGGGTCCTTTGAGACATCTCCTCCACCCTGGCTCACTTCTATGACACACAACATCAAAGACATCACAAACACTGGCCTCCCAGCCCTCATAACAATACACAACCAATCATCTAGCTCTAATGTATATCTGCGAAACTACGTCGCCACGATGCATCATCATCAGCATCAGGACTCTCAGTCCTCAGTGTGAGACCGGAACTCATACCCGTGCCATCCCATCGAGAGCTATCCCTTACGCATGGATGCACGTATATGGCACCTTCGAGAATAGGCTTCAACCGCGACAAAATCACCTATCTCTTGGTCTTAAGTGATCATCATCACCCTTTACGTGAGCAAACAAACTAGGAGGTGTGCTCTTCTCCTAGGGAGGTCCATATCTATTTAACTGGCCAGAAGATCTATCCAACATGTAATCATACATACAAAGCATAGAAGCATGCATATATATCATTATGAGAAAACAACAATCAATTCAATGCATGCATTATGAATGCAACCATCACTCCCTCGGAGTATGGTGGAACACAGAAGTGGGAAACACTCCCAAGAAACCAAGAACATACCTGGCAAAGCTGTGCTCTGCGGTTCAATCCCTGAACGGTGGTCTACGCCACTGACACCCTCGATATCACGTCCTATGCAAGGCATATAAGCTCAATTAGACACCAATTCAACCATACTAGGCATAAACCTCAGAGTCATCTACCTTAAGGTTATCAGAGCTAATTAAATCACTAGACAACACATAAACCCTCAGTGGTCTATCTCGGCCCAACCAAGGCACTAGAGTCTCCTCAAGACTTGGTACAAGCCAAAACAAAGAGCTCAAAGCTCTATACAGGCCAATACTCAAGAATCCACAACGTGGCTTGAACGATTTCTTTCACACAATGTAGCCTTTCATATAGCCTCTCAGGCACATATAGAGCAAGTATCAAGGCTCATGCATGTTCTATAATCATCAATTGACCAACAAATTACCAACACATGCATTTTTCAGAGCCAAGAACCAAAGTTTATGAAACTAACATTTCAAAGTTAATCCTTCATCACAACAACTCCCTAAACATACTTTTCTAAAGGACCCAAGGTTAATTTCAGCTCTAGCTCAAAAGGGTCACTATTCATCCCAAAATCAAACTCACAAATTAAACGGTAAAACTCGAGTTTCTTACCTCAAAGATGACAAGGAAGGCTAGTGGACCGCTTCCCCAAGTTTGGATGTCTGAGAATCGCCTCCTTTCCTCACCGAACTCGAGTTTTGTGAAGTTCTCTAGAGAACACGATCTCTCCGTTTGATGATTTTTAGGGAAAAGTGATGAAGGATTCTAGTTCATAGGGTGATTCCCTACAAGTTTCATGTTTGAAGCGAAGTGTTTTGGTCAAGAATGAAGGTGGTATGAAGCTTGACCCTTCAAAAATGGTGGAAAGCAGCTGGAGGAAGAAGAAGAGAGAAATTTGGCCAAAATCGCGTAAATGAACTTTTTATACCTGCCCCCGTCAGAGGTCCCACACTGATCACGCCACCTCTGGCGCTAACCGCGCCAAGTCCCCTGCACCTATGGCGCTAACCGCGTTGGAATCCAGAGAAAACAGGTTTTCTAGAGTACTTATGGCGCCATCCGCGCCACATAGGGCGCTATCCGCGCCAGAATCCAGAGAAAAAAAGTTTTCTATGGCGCTAACCATGCCACTTCTGGCGCTGACCGCGTCACAAACTCATAGGAATGACCCTCTGGACATTATTGGCGCTGCTCGTGCCACTATGGCACTACTAGCGCCATCCTGCCGCATGCCTGGCGCTACCCGCACCACACTGGCGCTGATCGCGCCAAACTCCTGGGTCATTATACACTACATGGTACGAAGGATGGATTAGATGTTGTCATCGGTGTGACGGCAAAGTTGGTGTTCTTGTTGGTGCAGAACCTGATCCAAAGAGGCGGGCAGTAGTGCAAATTATCGTCAACTTTGAAAGACACAGAGGCCATGGGCAGTTCTTGGGTGGTGGGTGATGGTCAGAGAAAGGGCTAATGAGTTGGGGCTTGGAACTTGGAAGGGAAGGGTTAGGAAAGATGAAAGGGAAAATTGAAACTTTTTTCATTTTTTTATAAATATTCCAGTACATTTGTCTTCATGGTAGTCTTCACTAGTCTTAATTGTTAATTGTAAAAGATTCATATCTTACATGCCATATATGTTTTCCATGGTGGGGGATTTGATGGCCTTTCCCATCCTAGAATCCATCTAGTATTATTGCTTTTCTTTGTAGATTTGCATGTTTGTTTTAGTTTACCTTTGACTGCTTTTTTCTCTCCATATAATTTGGGTAACATAGAGATTTACATCATATAGTGTATAAAGATTTGGTATTTTGAAATCCAACCTTTTTTTATTAAAAATGAATTTTTTTTATCTCTATTAATGTTGATAATTGTTATCACGATCTTGTCACATGAGTTAGATACTAAAGTTCGTGAGTGTCTTCTTCACCTTGTTGCAGCAAGGTGAAGGGACTTCGGGGTAGAAATACAACTAATTGGGGGGTATAGTTCAGTTGGTTGAGAATGATGTATTAGTTGTTATAAATCTCATGATATTGTCTTTGATTCTCCCAAATTAAAAAAAAAAAAGGTTTAATTATAAATTTTATCACTCAACTTTCATTATTTTACAAATTTTATCATCCAAGTTTTAAATTTTTGTGCATTTTACCACCGTTGATGAAAGATGAATGATTTTGACATCAATTGTATTTATAACCTATGTAGAAAAGAGATGTTTTATATTGATTATAGTCATAATCGATGTAAAAAAAAGTCACTTATCTATATCAATCATAACTACAACTAATGTAAAAAAAATATAGAAAAATAAATTTTACATCATTTTGTTATCACCATGATGATAAAATGCACAAATATTGAAAATTTAAATGGCAAAATTTTTGTGTTGAAAGTTGGATTAAAATTCATGAAAAAAAACTTGAGTGGTAAAATTCATAAAATTATGAAAGTGATAAAATTCGTTAAAATAAAATTAAAGTGGTAAATTTCACAAAATAATAAAAATTTGGTAGTAAAATTTTCAATTAAGCCTTAAAATAAAAAAGAAATACAACTAACCACTTCTCTTTGTCCAAGTTCCATGAATATCTACCACTAGTAATGCAGAAGATGCATCATTGATAAAATTAACTTAAAAGCTTATTATTTTTTTGAAGCATTTTAAGCAATTATTTTTTAAAATTAAGTTCAACCAAACATATTTGCTTTATACCATTTGAGTCATATTCAAGCAATCCCTAAAAATGCACTCCAGATACTCAGAGTGTTCTAAGATAAAGAAGATCATTGTTGGTCACACAAGTCAAAAGCTTTCTGATATACAACATCCCTGTAGAGCATACTTGCATCTTTGGAGAGGGAACTATGATAGAAACATTTTACTAGGTTTTCGAAGAGAAGAGATGAATTTAGGATGAACTTCTGATATTTTACAAACACAGTTTTATTTTAAAGCTCAACGGATACATCTGAGAGCCTAAGCTATATATAGAGGTTACATGATAACATCATAGCTTATATTAGCGATTATCATGATTAAAACACACAACATTATGATTTACATTAGTTTAAATAATTTTTTTCTTGCAATTTCAGTGTTTTTTTCCTTGTAAAATTATTTTCTTTTTATAGTTCTTATAATATGTTTGTTTTATTTTTAGTTTTAAAATATTTTAGATAACATTTTGAATAGTTAAAAAAAGTTATCTAAAGTATCATAAAAATAAAAAAAACAAATATATAATTTATAATAACTAAAAAAATTAAAACGAAAAAATATTAATTACAAGGATGAAAAGATATTTAATTCTTAAAAATAATCTTATTTTACAAATACACATGGATACAACAAAAATAACTTTGCTCTAAAGGATAACCTTTTTAATGTGAATCAACTAATGATGTAGAAAATCTTATAATAACTCTTGCTTATATCATTTTTTAATATTACTGAGTATGGTATTAATGGCATGTCAGGGTTGTCAGCATTTATCTAAAGAATTGCTGTATGTGCCTAAATATCAAGTGGCTTTATCTATTCGTATTAATTGAATTAGTCTTTGGACATTAGGAGATCTTTTTTAGGAGGATTATTTACCAAGTAGAATTTTAGTGTAATCAAGAGAAATCAAACTTTTGTCTTCTCTAACATGTATCAATAGAGAGGATGAGAATTAACTAAACAATGCAACGAAATGCAAACTAAGCTAACTCAATTTGTTTTCACACATATATTCCTATTTAAAATAACTATTTTTAATCTTTCCGAAAAATAATGCACTTATAATTTATTTAAAAAAACACTTCAAGTAAAAAATAGTCACATTTACATTTTATATTAAATAATTTGACACTTATCAAATGCTCTTTAATACGTGTACATTAACATCTATAGTTTTTTTAATGGAAGGATGTTATAAGGTGTTTTTACTTCGAAACTCAGTTTCCAGTGCCATCCAATCAGCCCTTGATCAAGTTTTATCCCTTTTTCTTATTCCAACTTAATATGGTCCAGTTACAGTCTCTACCATGGCCCTCTTTAAGAGTTTGATTCAGTTCCACCCTGTCTCAAGCGTGCTATTTTGATTCACCTTTGAATTTTATATGTCAAATGTACTTGGCTTTGATAGTCCTGATGCTAAAGATGAATAAAAAAGAAAGCAACTAACTAAACACCTTTTGGCATTACAAAATCGATATTGAGTTTCAGCAGATCAAATGTTAAATAATAAATGAATCTTATAAAGCAACCATGTGGGGCTTCTTGCACTGAAAGATCTCTACGCATAAGTTACAAAAATGCGAGGGTTGTTGCATTCTGCTAAAACTCATACATGCGAAACTCAACCATTCCCTCTTTTCTTTTTGGAGAATACCAAGCAACGATCTTTCCAGACTGAAGATCCTTCAAGGAGTAACTCAGGCTGCAAATGAAATCCTCTACTGACACACCATTTTTCCTGGCGAAAGACTCGAGGGCAATCTGGGAATCAGCTCGAAAAACAACTGGCCCTGCAACCTACAAGTGGACAATTAAAAAATATATATTTTCTTTTTCTATATGAATGAGTCATAATAGGTATAGTGAATCAGCTACCATATGCCAATTCAGAAAATGATGTTTTCATAAATAATATAGCCAAGGTGTGTACAATTCCGGTTCCTACTATGAGAATCATGAATATTATAACTAACTGAGCAAAATCTATACCTGTTTGATCAAACATTATACTCTACAAAATCAATTAAATTTGAAAAATGAAGAAAAGGCTAGGCATTGGGGTTTAATTCATATTTAACACATACAATACACCCTGTAGAACTAAAGGAAAAATAAATGAAAGCATTAATCTATGAAAGTTATGCAACATATATGTAAGATTTTGTAAGAAACACAATCTTTTGTAAGACCTTCGAGGGCACAAATCACAATTGATCCTGCAACCTAAAACACTAGTTTTGAACTTGTTTATAATTTAGTATAGGCTTTCCATGTAATGATATTGAATTACTGACATAATTGAGACTTATTGAAAATGACATTGATGTATAAAGTTAGAGTTATTAAAGTTATTAATTTACAGTCATATACAAAGTTAAGAGTTGTTCAACACAAGCTAAAAAAGGTACTCAACCAAAGAATAGAATATGTAAAATTTGCTTTAAGTGGCTAAATGATAGAAGTTCAAGAAGTCTAAGTGGGCATTGCAAAGGCTTGTCTCAACTTTTATACATTGTAATAGATAGATATGTCTAGCTTCGAGTGTTTCTTTTATTGGATAAGCTATATATACACTAATTCAGAGCGGAACTCTTTTAACACTCTTCCTACTCAATTAACAAGCTTTGCAGTTAAAATTGTTCTTGATAAAACTTAAAAGACATTCAAACTAATATACACAAAGAGAAACTTGTTCTTATCAAGTAGGAAAAAGTTTACCTGCTGTTGAAAGATTAAATTTAGCCGGGGTGAGGCTGATGGTTGTTCGCTAACATCAGCAGTTGAACTACTGGAACCATTCAGAATCTTCTTTGCAAATGCTGAAGCTGAAGATATATCTAGACGAGCATCTACCCTGGTTAAGTCCCCATATTTTTTTGTGAATTTTCCATGCTGAAAGGAGTAGCAAACTGAGCCAAACAAATCAGCATTATGTCGAGATCTCTTGCTTGTTGACACCTCTTGATCTTCTCTTGAATCAACGCTAGACAAGCTCCTTCCATTCCAAATCCAGGAAGCAAAGGTGCTACCTACAATGTGTTATGAACCAGCAACAAAACAATTTAATATAATATAATTTCCACAAACTTGTCTACCCAGCTATCATCCATGAATTCGCCAATTATGAAAAAATGTTAGTAAGGAAATCAATTAATCAAGGGAAATTTATATGATCCAATGAAGAATTTTTAAATGCAATAATGCATTCCTATCCATATATGAAAACTACCTACATTTTGTAACTTATGCACACAAAGCACTCACTATCAACGTGTTTGGATTTTGCTTGTACAATAAATTTGATAGAAAATATCTCATAATGTCTTGACTCTTGATCGCATTTTAGAATAATTTAGAGGATCTAAAAATGATCTCTAAGGAGTAACTTCTGTATTTCATTATATTTCTTAATGATTTGTATTTTGTATCACACCATAACACGCTTATCAATATAATTTTATTGTACTGCAAGTATCCTTTCCTATCTTGCTTTTTTGTCCCTACCTGAGCCATATAATTTCAACAAAATGAAAGAAAAAAGGAAAGAAAACAAAAAGGGGAAATGAAAAAAAAAAAAAAGAAGTTGTATGCCTGAAAGCAATTACGAAAAACATGTATAAACAAATACCACAAATATGAAAAAGAGTGACTGACACATTATGTGAACATACTTGTTCTCATCTCAAACATTAATAACTCATCAATCAAGAGAAATTACCAATAATTCCGGATACTGCTGCGTGAGGTTCCTTAAGACGCACATCATATGGAAGCGCCTCTTCATTCTCTTGTTCTGCAGCACCCTTATCTCTCCAGAAGTATTTGATCTTCTCATAACTAACAGCAACCTTTGCACATAACCCTGGCAGTAGAGACAGTGGTGGGTTACCATCGGTTGCATTCATTGCCTGGGGATTACCACCGTTTTTATGTATCCCAATGCGATATCGCAATCCAGATTCAGACACAAGGGATGACAAATCAACAGATAAAGACTCAGGGACATCCCAATATTTTCCTTTGTGGTCAACAAATAATTGAGGCCATGCTGCTTCCAACGTAAGATCATGATCAGGAAGCTGCAAGGAATGTTGTCTTTTCAGCTTCATTATAGATGAAAGAAAAGCATGGCACGCAATAACAGAGCAAGATTGAGATGAGGAATATACTAATATACACATGTGAATGAAGGAGTTCCAATGAAAAATAGATAAAAGAGTAAGTACTGAATGAAGACAGCTCAATAGAGGAATGAAGGAGTAAAAACAAAGGACAAGGCAAATAAATCCTTCATACCAGTGAGACTACGTTGAAAGGATAGAACACATGACAACAAAGACGGACATACTCACAAATACAATTAAGCTTTTTAAACTCATTGCATTGTAAGTGAGACAACCTAAAGGAAACCATGAAATGAGCTGAATAATGATAAGCTTTATGATGATATCCTATTCAAATATTTGAAAACAAGAAAAAATGAAAACAAGGTGATATTTTTATAATAATTAATAAAAAAAAAATGGTATGATTTTCGATTAAAACAGGAAAATATTTTCACACCAGATAATGAAAAATTATAGCAAGCAGGTAAATCCATGCCTTGTGAAAAACCATCACTTTGCGGCGCAATCTTTCTTTCTCACCATGGCCTTCTATAGCAAGCAGCAAGGATGTTGAAGGAGGAAAAGCGAACTGTGAGGTTAACCCAAAAGAATAAAGCGACTTGTTAATGAAATGCTTCGCAACATCCTTGACTGTGGAGAGATCGAATTCTTCAGCATTAGAGATCTCATTTTTAACATCAGCAATCAGCTTCCTGGGACGAAACTGTCCAGTCATTGTAAGCCACCTGTATTGATTATAATTAAGCTGTATAAGTACATTGATGAGTTGAATTTAAAATGATGTTAATATTATGTAAAAATATAATCAGTTCATAATGTAATTTTGGCTGCCATTTGTGTCTCTGAGCATATTTCTACTAATGAAGAACTATGGCTAACGATTTTATGGTCATTGGGTCTCATTACACCCACTAGTCTTTGAACACCAAGGGTAGGGATGAAACCAAAGACGCAAAATTAGTCAGGTCCATTGAATTTCTCACTTTGGAATGTAGGTTTGTGAATTCTCTGGAATATTAAGTGGAATTAGACACATGAATAAAGAGTGAAGACATGTACTTAGGCACTGCTTTATATTACCTCACGTTTATCAGAAAATAATAACAAAAAGATACATGAATAAAGTATAAGAGAACCCAAAGAAAGAGTTCAACTGAACCCTTTACACTAAAGTCTTACTACCAACAAGGTGCAGTGAAACCCCATTTTTCTTTTCTATTATGTATTATGTATATGGCAGCTTCTATTGGATCTGACTCCTCAAAATTGAGCAATTCATTTTACAGGGTAAAATAAGTGATCTCAATTGTTGGTAAGAAAATCAAGGATTGACATTACATGCACATGCATAACAAATCATGAATATGTCAGAATATTAATTGGCTTTTTCATCAACGATTTAGATTATTTTACCCTTATTTACTTTACAGGAGCCAAATTTGCTTCTATGCTACACCTACAGCCCCTTAAGTACTTACTTTATCATCAAACCATCTCTTTTAAGCTAAAACAAGTGAGAATTATCAAACAATCTCTACTTCATATAAAAGTTCTTATTTTAGTCCTGTCCTGTCTACATAAGTACTCAAAAAAGAATATAACCAACACTAAAGACCTTAATTACTCAATTTTTTTAAAAAAAGCAGCAGAAACAAATAGCTTTCTCCAGTGCCTCAAGATAACTATTTTCTTTTTAAATATACCCTTGGAAGTTGGAAAGTTAAAACCACTCTTCCCCTTCTGCCTCATTTTCAACCCAAAGCACAACCAGTCCCAAAATTGAACTCAGCAAACAAAAGAAACAGCTTCCCTTCTCATCACTAAAAATCCAAACAACCCCAAAAGATTCAAACCACCAAATTAAATGAACAGTCCTATCTCTATCTCTTTCTAGGTATCTACTAGCACATTGGGAAGGTTATAAAAAACGATCCACAACTGAGATTTTGGATGCAAAGTCAAGGCTCATGTTATCACATTTGTTCACAATTTCCCACAATATCAAGCCACAATTTAAAACCTTGCACATTGGTGTCCATGTATTACTTTTCTAAAATTGTAAAGACTTCTTATTCTTCAAATTATAGGGTATATTTGGGTAAGCTTATGCAGAAACACTTATAGAAGAAGAAAAATAATGAAAAGAACTTCTCCACGGCTAAAAATCGTATTTTAAAGAATTTATATGAGAGAATTTCTATAATTACCTAACACAATCTATAAGCTAATTTGAACTTTTTGGAGAACCTCATTTCATTCTTTATTTTCTTCATCTAAGAGTGATTCTGGATAACCTTAACCAAACATAATAATAATAATAATAATAATAATAAAACACTCTTTTCCTTCAAAACAAAACAATAAAAAAATCCAAACTCCTTGAACACCAACATCAACCAAATTACATAAACGGTTATAACCATAAAAAAAAAAAAAATGGTTGATGAGCAACTGAAATGCACAGTAAAATGATATAGGACCCACACTTTTACACTCTACTCTGATTCGAAACTTTCATCTCAATTTACTTTCATTTGAGTCTACCGAACGGACCCTTGAGTGTGGAAAAAGGTTAGTTAGGAACCTACCAGCGAGGATTGGCGAGTTTGAGGAGGAGGGACTGGAGAGAGAAGGAACCCAAATCCTTGGGCGAA